>JAWLRI010000995.1:6224560-6245614 GCA_034781795.1 Crypturellus tataupa
CGGCCACGTGTGGGGACAGGGCAGGGTCACCCACCCAACACAGTGCCACCAAGGAGGGGGATTTGGGCCCCGCTATAGCGCGCTGCCCCTGCCCCGCTCTCGGGTTTGGGGAGCCCCTGGGGTTTTGAGGCGCGTGTTGCCCGCGCGGACGCCCCCGTCTGTGCACACGCGCTGTGCTCTGCGGCACACGCGCGTGGCTGCACGCGTGTGTGTAAACACGCCAGGGTCCGCGTGCACGCGTGTGGGCGCGCGCGCACCGCTCCGCGTGTGATATGCTACGGGTGTGTGCACATCTGCAAGTGCGTGTGCACGCAGAGCTGCGCACGCATGCGCTTGCATGGCCATGGACACGCACACCTCCGTGTGCAGGCGTGTGCACACGCGTGTGTACATACGTGTGCCATGCATGCACACCTCTGCAGGCGTGCGCACACACGTGTGTACATACGTGTGCCATGCACGCACTCCTCCGTGTGCAGGCGTGCGCACACACGTGTGTACATACGTGTGCCATGCACGCACTCCTCTGCGCACACGTGTGCACACATACGTGTGTGCATGCCGGCACCCACGTGCCCTGTGCGCATCCACGCCTGCACACGGACATCCCTGCCTCTACACACGTGTGCGCGCAGCAGCACGCAGGGGCATCTGCACATGCGTGTACAAACAGCACACACCAACGCGCACATACGTGTGCTGTGTAACTCGTGCACGCGCTTTGCACACCCATGTAGAGGCAGGAAGCGGTGTGCAAGCGCCTGCCACACGTGTGCACACACACGTGCACCCAGGGCACACGTGTGTGCAGCTTTGCAGCTGGCCCGGTTTGGCTTGGATGGGCCTGACTTAGCTGGGCTTGGCTCTACCCGACCTGGCTTGGCCTGGTCCGGCTTGGCTTAGCCCAGCCTGACCTGGTTCTGCTCAGCGCAGCCCAGCTTGACCCGGTCCAACCCAACCCAAACCTGGTTTAGCTCTACGTGACCCAGCTTGCCCTGACCTGTATTGGCTCTGCTTGGCCCAGCTAGGCCCGGCCCGACCCAGTTGAGCCCAGCTCGGCTCATCCCAGCTTGGTCCATCCCCGCTCAGCTCATCCCGCCTTGGCTCATCCCTGCAACTCTCCGCCCGCTCCCCAGCCCCTTTGGAAGCGGAGACGTGACGTCGGATCACGGAAAATTATGAGTTTTCCTGACCGGCCCCCGGGGTCAGGAAACACAAAATTAACGTCTTTGCGGGCCATTTCGGAGGCACTAGACACTTCTGTGTCGGCGTCGGGTTTTTTTCTGCGAGCAGTTCCCATGGAAAAGGAAACTCCCCGTCTCTTCTGATCACATACGACAGGTCCTGTGCATGTCTCCGGTAGCTTAAAAAAACACGCCGATATTTATTTTCCTTAATTAAGATTGCATAAGATAGCCCTGGGTCCTGGAGACTTTTCTACAGACTGTAATGACGCCATGTAAATTGTTTTTTATGACCCAATATACTACAGATTGTCACATTCAGCGCTTGAATAGGAAGCTAAAAATCTCGGTCCCTATTTTTCTTGTTAATTAGGGTATTATTACTATGGATATAATCTCATTACTTTTTGGGGAGGAGAAGAACTCGCTGGAGCCACTTTGAAAAGTACCGGGTGTATTTAAATGAGGCAAAATCAGGCTTTCTGCTAATTGCTGGTTTTGCATGACACAGAATTATTGTTCTTCTTCGGGGGGCACCGTTTTCGCGGTGCCCAGGGAGGTGGGAGACCTAAAGGGCCGATCGCTATTTCCCTCCTCGGCTCTTCCCTATGGGGAATCCATGAGCCGGCTCCCCCATAGGAACCTCCGCCTGCAAATTTCCCCCCTTTAAAACCTCGCGAAAATAAACCAAGCTGCGGCCACTTTGAGGAATAATCATTTGAATGAAATATTTGCTACTTTGGGAATTTTTCCCCCCCCCTTTCTTTCAGGCGATCCCCTTGTTTTGCATGTGAAAAAAATCGTCTGAGATTTACAGCCCTCCCAAATGGAGATAAAGCCTTGGCAATGAGTTGGAAACCTGTTGTAATCTGTGATCCAGGAAACAAAGAGCCTCATTAATGCAGAGACTTTGGTGAGCCTTTGATGTTAGCTAGCATAGCATTCACTCTCGGTGCCATTTGCATTTAAACATTCATAAAAACATCATCTCTGCTTCCTTTGCCTTAAGCAATTGAGGAGTAAAGTATAGCTTCTATTTAAAGAAACCCACTGTGGTGAGGCTTAGAATACAAATATCGCATAATCTTCAAGCAGAGCAAATATTTTATCCTGCGTTTCTGGTGGGCACATTTAATAATATTACAGTTAAGACCCAAAATAAAAGATCCATCTTATTTTCATTAGCCTTACACCACGTATCCAAGGGAAAAGAGAAAAAAAGGGGCCCCGTTAAGTCTAAATATACTACGGGCAGATTTGTGGAAAAAAGAGAATCCAGGGGATATTACATTATTCACAAGAGTGAATTTTAAAAGCATGGATGCCTATAGCAAGGTGCCTAATTGTATATTTAGGTGCTTAACACTTAGTTTTGTGAAGGAGTTTTTTCCTTTCCAGGGTCGCTTTCTGGGCTGCAAAATCTTCATTCTGTTGTTCGGATGGAGTGAACAAAAATAGTTTGTTTGCTTTTTTCAAACAAAAGTGAAAATAAAAGTAACTCTCGTGTTCAGTAAAGCCACTAAATCAGATTGAAGCCACCGCGGAGCGTTTCCCTTGCAAGCGAAGGCACTGTTGCATGTGGCGAATTTGGGAAACCACTTGGAAAACAAAGGCCTTTCCGTGCTCTCCGGACTCTTATCCACAAACACACCTAGGGGAATGCAAATATCCAAGGCAGGTTGACGTGGTGTTCGGAAATGTCCAACTCCGGGTGTCCTGGTTCCGGATACCATTAAAATAACAGGGAGTTAAAGCTGATCCCTCATCACACAGGGAGCACTTTGGGTCTTAAATTTTAGCAGCAAATTTAAGGGAATCTTGACGTTTAGAGCTGTGAGTCAGTTTAGCCAGACTAATGTTTGAAGCATCAGACGCAACTTTCCTACACGATGCATACACAAAATTAAAAATTGAAATGGAAAACACTTAAAAACAGCTTTACCTTGGAGAAAATATTTCTGGAGCTGGATCAAAGTAAAGCAGAAAGCCTGGCTTGCCTGTCAGATCCTATCTGCCCTGAACTTCAAGGTTTGATTTGTATTATTTACATGGAAAAGGTCTCAAGAAACCAATTTGGCACTAAGTGTCTTCATTACGTTTTTTCGCTTGTATGGGTGATTAAATCAATCCAGGGTTCCTATTTTAATTTTTTTGGAGCGGTGCAGCCAGCTGTGAATTGTGGAACTTTTTCTGATGTCATCCTTGTGCTGCAGACGTGATTTTTTTTTTTCCTTTTTAATGAGGCGTTTAAAGCAAAGGAGCACATTTGTTTTCACAGTTCCTAACTGTCCTTCCAGGAACTGCTTAGAATTGAAGCCGCACGGTAACTTTTTAGCCCATTTTAACTGTAACAGCTGCAGATAAGAGCAAGCCAGATTAAGCGATATCCAAATCTCTCTGTCCATCCATTCATTATCCTGCGTTTATCAACACGTTGTCTGAAGCCGCATGAGAAACATATACATTTTCCCATCACTATATGCACAACGGTGTTACATGCCCTCACTATAGGCACTGAATTAAGCGAAACCTCTGCTTAAAATCACCAAAAATGTTGCCACAAGGTTCTCCTAGGCTAGAATTTCACTTCCAGTTTAGGGGCTTCTAACAGATGCCCTTGAATTTCCATGTAGCTTTTGTTTCCATATTTTTGTTCACTTAGCAGAAACGGATTAGCTTTTGTTTGCTCCCTATAGATAGACTTTATATCTCACATAAGCCCCTTTAGCCCTGGCAGGTTGGGTGTCCTACACCTGCCTTCCTCCTTCATTGCGTTTGCTGCAGATACAGGTTTATGAAAAATACGGATTTCTCCAAAAAATACGGATTTCTGCAAAAAATCCAGACTTCTCCAAAAAATCTGGACTTCTCCCAAAAAATCTGGACTTCTCCAAAAAATCCGGATTTCTCCAAAAAATCCGGACTTCACCAAAAAATCTGGACTTCTCCCCAAAAATCTGGACTTCTCCAAAAAATACGGATTTCTCCAAATTTCTGGATTTCTCCAGAAAATCTGGTCTTCTCCAAAAAATCTGGACTTCTCCCCAAAAATCTGGACTTCTCCAAAAAATACGGATTTCTCCAAATTTCCAGATTTCTCCAAAAAATCCGGTCTTCTCCAAAAAATCTGGACTTCTCCAAAAAATCTGGACTTCTCCCAAAAAATCTCGATTTCTTCCAAAATTCCGTATTTCTGCAAAAAATCCAGACTTCTCCAAAAAAACTCAATTTCTCCAAAAATTCCGGACTTCTCCAGCGTTCTTCCCACACCTGCTGGGTTGCTCCCGCGCTCCGTTTCCAAGGAGCCTCCCCGGGATTTGTCCTGCGGGAACGTGTCCCGCTCCGCCGTGGCCGCGTGCGAACGCGCAGGGGGCGGCAGGAACGTCCCGTGCGGACACCGCGGAGCCGCTCCGAGCTCCCCGAGGACAGGCTGGGGCCAGCTGAGCGCGTCCTGGCAAGTGACCAGCGTAAACCAGGCCACCGCGAGCTCTGTTTTGCCCACGGGGGTTTACGCTGGGGTAATTATCCCAGCGGAGTCATAGCAGGAACATTTCCTTAGTCTAGACAAGCTCTAATGGGGAGCGCGGCCCTATCGTGCGCGGGCGAAACATCCCGACTCGCGATCCGCGCGCCCTCCCGCTCGGCAGCGCTTTGGGGCGGTTTGGAGCCTCCTCCAACGCTCAATTCGTGGTCTGCAGTGGGAGAAAGGACCATGTAGTCACTTATCCATTTCCCTGCCATCCTCTCCCTCAACCTTGCACGATTTTAAGCGTTTATTTGACCTCTGCAACGAGCTCTAGGACGTGCATTGATCCAGACGTGCTTGGAAGATGCGCTGATGGAAGCCCAAGGATTGCTTTTAAAAATGCAAACGGAGAATCGACCTCCTGACATCACAATATTTAAGCTGCTCTCTAATGACAACATGCTTTTCCGGAGAAGTTCCTAGCTGTTGCGACCGGAGTTTCCCTTTTTCCCTCTTGGGAGGCAAGTAGCCAAGGCACCGCAGCCCAATGGCCAGGGCTGGAATCGCGTTTTCTCCAGGAAATTCTAGTGAAAAAGGATAATCGCTCTCAAAAGTCATTATCAGATGTTCAGAGCCGTAGTGTGAAATCCATTTTGGAGACTGTGATCTTTGGATAACTCCCTGCGTCTATTGCACAACCTGGCACAAACTCTTGTCAAATCTCCCTGCTGCAGTTTTAGGTGTTGCATGTAGAGGAGTCCCTCAATTTAAGTTTTTTTCAGGTTGTAGCACTGTCTCTTCAGGCCGTTTTCACTTGAAAAAGTCCTTTCTTTGTTCCAGGTACAAAGAGCACTTCATATTACGAAGGGATTTGAAAAGACTCACCTATTTTCCACTCTGTGTTTTGCTCACCTCTTGGTTTTGGAGCCGGACCAACCAACTGGCATCGTGTTTAATAATTTCTCATTACTTTCACTGGCAGCTTCTCAGGCGCTTGCCCGATGCTGAAAGACTTGAGTTTCGAACAGGAAGGAGCATGTTTGTTTGTTTACAAAAACACTTTTCCAGGGCTGCATCCTGTGGTCATTCAATCCTCCAAGTAGTCCCTGCTCCAGTGAGTCATCCCTGCAAATTAAAAGGACCCATGGAGAAGGATCTGTAGAATCGCGCTCATTGCTTCCACAGCAATGAGCAATTCCTTTTGCGCTTAAACCATAGGGAAAAAAATCAGCTTTATTTTATTTTTTTAATCTATAAATCTCAATTTTTAACAAACTAAACTACCTTATTCTTTTATTTATTTATTTATTTTGGCCTGGAGAGCTCTTTAGAGCTAACAAAGCCCATGGAGGCAGCCCTTGCTGTACATTATTGGCTTGCACGACGTGCACTTTGTGCACGTTTTTGTTCCTTTTTTTTTTTTTTGTTCCTTTGTTCCTGTTTGTGCGCGGGACGGAGCAAAGTGCAGGAGAAATCCAAATATTGTCCTTTGAGCTCAGGCTCTGCTCGATCTGCTCCCCAAACCCTGTTGATCAGAGCAGCCTCTGACTTCTTCTTGGCCCTGGCACCTCTCCTAGCCAAGGTGACTGCGCTCCATCCCCAAAATGTGACATAGAGCCATTCCCTATGGAATTGCCTCACCTTTAGTTGGGATGCTCAAGAGACCAGTGGAAGGAGCAAGGCTTGAGCCTTGCCAAGTGCCACCCACGGACACCGGTGGTGCCAGGGGACAGTGAAAAGGGCTGTGGTTGTGGCAGGAGGGGCAGATCCATAGCAAAAAGTGTCTCCCTGGGCAATTTGGATTTTTTGGCATATTTTTTAACTTGTGAGTGTTGCTTGTTGCAGGAAAGAAGATGAAATAAGTGGAGATCTGGGAAAAGGAAGCGGGGGAAAGACTGTGAGATTCTGTCCAGGAATCCAGGATTTCTGGAGGGGGGAATATTACATTTATGAGCTTCCATTCATGCCACCCCGTGTCCCTACCAAGTCCCCCTTGCCCAGCAGGACATGGGGACTCGGCCGTCCCCTCGCATGCATTTGTACCATACAACACAGCTCTTAGCTACTCAAAGAAACCAGATTAAAGGAGCATTAAGAGCCGCGCTACAAATCCCACCATATTAAGCCAGGCAATTCCCGCCGCTCCGTGGGGCTGGGTGCGCAGACGGGGCTGCCTCGGAGTTGAACTGCGTGTCCCAACAGCGTGTTGTTCTGCAGGGTGTTGTGTACGCGCCGGCATCCGCTGCTGGCGCGCGCACAGAGCGGGCTCGCCGGCCCCTCCTCATCCGCAGCGAGGAGACGCGCGGTGCTAAATACATGTGTCATCACCAGCCTCCCCCCGACCGCTCTATCTTCGGGTTGTGCAACGCGGTGGAACCAAGTTAGCCCATTTAGCCGAGAGGAACTCGGGCCAAGTAACTGTCCTCACGCCGACTTCAGAGGAGCTGCTTGAATTCCTCGGCCCTAAGCGAACGCAAATGCTCCTCGCGCGGGGACCTCTTGGTTGGGCTGTGTTGGAGCCCCCAGGATGAAGAAGGGACCGTGCGGTTCGTAGCATCCTGCATCCACGCGCTCACAGGGCTCCCCAAGGGGACTCCAAGGAAACCCTGTTCTACAAGGGATGCTTTGGGTGACTCGGGAGGTGACACGGGTCCTTCTGAGCCTTCTGGTCCTTCTTTAGCACATTCAGGCTTGGGGCATCCTTTAGGCTGGACTGTGCATGGTAGTGACCGTCCTGGGTGCACGTTCCCAACGATGGTCGTTCACCCAACGAGCCCTTTGCTTGGTGGCGCTTGCTGCCCCCTTTGAAGCCATGCCCCTGGTCTACAGCACCGTCCCCAGGTGTGACCATAGCTGCTCCTGGCTCATCTTGAGCTCGTCAGGACCTCACACCTGCGTGTTAGCACCAGCTGATGGGTATTTAACCAGGTTCTTGGTGCTTCCACCCCTGGTGCTGAGATTTTCTGCTTTTCCTCTTGCTTTGTGGCCTCTGGGAGGTGGCTCTGTGTTGTGCCACCAGCATTTCCTTGCTCCTTGGGTAAGTCCAAGAGTTTCTTGGCTCTAACAGAAGTCCCATGTGTCCCCGAGGTGTCCTGGGGATGGTCCAGGTGCCAGTTCTTGAGTCTTTTGCTTTGGGGTGGAGGTGCAGGGCAGTTTGTGTCCTTGACTGTGTGTGGGTCTGTCTGTCCTGTGCATATAGGGACAGGAATGATGCAGTGGTTGCAAATGGTGCTTTACTGGAGAGCTAAACAGGGGACAGTGTCTGTGGGCAGCCTGTGTATAGACAAACAGGAGCTGCTAAAACACTTTGCTGACCAGCCAAGAAAACACAGAAGCAGAAGCTCTAGGAATGCAAGAACTAGTACATAAAAATGCAATTGTCCACTTTAATGGCTAAACATGAATTATGTTATGAGATGCTTTCATCTTAGTATAGGTTAGCATTCCTCTGTCTCTCTTTTTTTATATTTGTATATAAATATTTTTCTTGAAGTCAAGCTGGCCTAATTGGAAGTAAGAGCTCGTCCATGTCACTTATTTTAATGCTCTAATACATTTCCCCTAGTTAATCATTGCTATTTCTAAATATAAATTTCCTTTCCTCTTCTTTCAAGTCCCTTCAAATGAAAGGGTCTGCTCTACTCTTTGACCTCCCTAACAAGCAGCCCCTTGAAAGGCAGCGGTTGCAGGGAGCAGGCTGTAGGCGCAACAGATGGATCGAGTAAATTACAGCCTGCGCATGAGCTGCGTGAGGAGCAACTTTGGGATGGAGGCTTAAAAAGCCCAGGGTTTTTCTGCGCTTGTTTCCCGCTGTCGCGGTACTGATTGATTTGCAGCAGTTCAGCCCCAAATTACGAGTTTGCCGGGGCTCAGCCTGCCGTACGGCTCAGCCGGGAGGCTGTGTCCTCCAGGTATGTGTCTGCATTTTGCTTTTTTTTTAATTGCTAAAGCTATTCTGAAGGATTGCTTATCCTGATCAGCAAATTCAAATGCCTGTTTATGGTTTCCCATGCATTTTTGTAGACAAATCAAGTCTACTTGCAGGACAGGTGACTCCTAAATGATTAAAAAAATGCAGTTTATAATCAAAGCTGATTGCTTGTAACAGTAATCCTGACTTAGCTATTTGCTTATCTTCCCATATATGAATCCCTTTGGGGGTTAACAATGTATTTTAGGAGGGTGCCCATAGCTCTGCAGCCCTCGCTGACATGGGGAGCAGCTGTGGAGCTCGGGGCGCAAGGGCTGTGGAACAGACCCTCGCTCGAATAAGTTTCCTTGCGGCAATTTAGTGATTTCTGTGAGTTTTGAAGCTCCGAAACGCGTTTGATAGAGAGGAGCGGCGGCGCGTTGTCATTGTGATCAAACACGAAGCTGCTGCGGGGAAGAATAAATTATTTGCATGGGTGTGATGAACGCTTGAAGGGAACTTGAAAAGTTGCACATCGAGCACTGGGAAAATTTCTGAAAATGATCCGTGTTGTTCTTTGCCGTGTCAGAAACTTAACATTAAAAAGAGATCGCTGGTTCTCTTTATTGCATTGTATTAAATATTTGCCAAAAGGAATGTCTAACGCAGCAATCAATGTGAGATCAGGTGGGTTCCTACTTTGTGAGTATTTGCATCAGTAATGAATTTTTGAAGAAGCTGTTTCTCATCTTCTCTCCCTAAGAACATCAATGCTTCTTGCAGCTCGTTCTGGTGCTGTGCCCCAGTTTGCAGTCCTTCAAGTCGCTTGAATTTAGATTAGTCGTGTGATAGACCTTAATGAATCCCTGCGCAAGGGCTGTGTATGGGACCAATGTGGCTCAACGAGGGGCTTAGAGGAATCGTGTCTGCTTTAATGAACGTAAAGGTCCCGTTTGGAAGGAAAAGATGCATATGGTAATGATGAAGATGGCAACAGCCTTGTCAACACTTGGGAAACTGGTGCAAAATATTTTTAGTGCTGCGTTCTGCTTGATGTTGGAGTGCGGTGGGAGCAGCTGGGGCTCGTTACTGCCCTGGTCCCCAGGCTCAGCATGTGGCCTGGCTCCCCATGCAGGGACCAGGATGCCCTGCATGGAATATCCGTGTGGATCCTGCTGCTGGGAGAGCGTCTGGCGCTGCAATTGCTTTGCTTGACGAGCAGATTGTGGTGCATGGTGTGCCGGCAGCAAGCAGTGAGGCTGCAAGCGGGATGTGCTCAGTGAAATCTGCAAAATTGTCCCATAAATCCCTGATCCAAGCAGGGCTGCTCCTATGGGAAGCAGTTACAGAATGCAGACATCGATTAACTACAGCAAAACAGCAATGCTCGCCTATGTCTGATTTATTTTTTTCTTCTCTTCCAAAGCAGTGATTGCAAGTGAAATCACCAGCTTCTTTTTCCTTTTTGCAAAAGGTCCATCCCACAAAATTATCTGTTCCATAGGGCCCACCACCTTCCTGCAGCTGCTCATGTGTAAAGGGGCTGCAGCAATGCACACTAACGGGAGTAGTTTCGCCAATGCAATTTGTTGCTGCACTAATGTTTGCAGCTCCAGGAGAATTTCCTGCAGGATTTTTGGCAAGTTGTCAGTGTGATCCATCAAAATGCCTTTTCTTGAGGCGCTCGCAGCCCACGTAACAGTCTAGGATCTGCAATGTCCGGCTGAAGCCCTGTGGCAGCTTGTAATGACCTGGGTTGGAGCCCGGCCAGGTTTCCAGGGTTAACACCTTTCATCTTGATGTCAAATCATCACATCTTTAATGACCACATGTGCTACAGGCATTTGTTTAGCACCACGTATGGGAATATAATGCATCCAGAGTTACTGCTCTTGTCACATTGGACATATGTGGCTCAATATTGGTCCGAGGGAAAAGGACCTTCAAAGATGCTGGGGATATTTAATGGCAATCGTGTATTTCCTCTGAATTGTACCCAGCTATAACCAGGAGCTACTGCGTTTTGTTTTGTTTTTCCCTCTCCAGATCTGCTCCTCTGTCCTCCTTGCGAGCTAACAGCAAAAACGCTGCAATTACCCTTATTTCCAGGTTGCCAACGAAAATAATTAGCAAAGGAGGCAATGTGAGTTTTGGAAAGGCACGTTAGGAAATGGAGGGGAGAGCAATGACAGCGTGTTCTCATGGTGCCAATTAAAACACCGCTGAAGCGGAGCGCCAAGCAGACGGAGGAGATTCACGGGGATTCACTCGAACAGAAGAATCCCGGGAAGGCTCCTTTCTGCTTCGGAGCATATGGAAATGGTCCAGGGAATGAGCGGTAGCCTGGCTTTCCAGAGCAGAATATTGTTTGGAAAGCGGCGAGGACAATCTCGGGCATCTTTAAGGATGGTGTTTGTTGTGATACCTGAGTCAGCCTGGTTGAAACAGAATTGTATTGTATTTACCTATTAATTACCCTTGCTTAGGTGCTAATAGCCTTTATGATCCTAAACAGCTTGGGCTTTCTGCTTCTTTATATGTACCTAACTGCAAGCCGTGCTTAAAACCCTAGATTCTATAGGTTCTACAGAACTTAAACCCCTAGGTTCTATAGGTTTGAGTAAAAGCACAAAAAGTATGTATACATGGCAGAGGAGAACATAAATATCTCTATATATTGAGTGCAAACTCTATGCAGGCTGTTGTCTTTAATGGGCACAGAGAAATAGCTCTGGCTTGGCAGCTGCTTCAACAGCTGAATGTCAAACTGGAGCCTGTTTTCTCTGCTGATAAATTAGGTGATTCTCCTCATGTGCAGAGGTGTTCTTGTCCTTAGGAAATAGGATTTAAAGCACAATAAAGCTCTCATTTCTGAACCGAAGCAAGACAGGCTAAAGTTGGGCTGAATCCTTCCCTTCATAAGGCCATTTTCTTGTCAGTTTATTGACCTGTATTTGTTCCCAATTGGTCAAATTGATAATGTGCTGAAATAATTCATCCTGTTTCTGCTTTTTTTTCCCCCAATGTCATTCAAACATCTATATGCTATAGGAGGAGGTCAAATGCTTATGGGTGTTACTGCTGTACTAGCTGTGTGATTTTTATATATATATTTAAAAATATATGTTAATATATTATTATATATTATCTACATATAATATATAATATTATATGTATATATTATATGTAGATAATATGTATTAACATTATATATAATATACATATAATATATAATAATGTATTATAATATATTATTTATATATATTAATTTGTCCCTATCTGCCCATTTCTCTAGCCTTTGTGATGCTCTTGCAAGAGTTTGGTGTATTTTTTTGCATGCAATGTGACCATGGCAGCTTCCTCCAACTGTTGCAAGCCAAGAATGAGCAGAAGTGGCATCAGTCTGGGATATATTAGAAGAGGATTTGTCAGGGATGTTTGTGCAAGTAAATATATCCCTTGTAAAAGCTCTGGCTGCTCCCCCTTGAGGCACAAACCTCCTGTTTAGGCAAAGAGAAGCGTTTGCCTGTGTCCTGAGGAGATGGTCTTGTGTTTGGATCGGGTTTTACTGGGTTATGGCTGGGCCCACTAGTCCCCATCTCTGCACTGAGACTTGAGCAATTTAAATGCTTGAAGTGGTTCCCTTCCAGCTTTTCTTTAAAGTAATAATAAAAAGAAGCATATGCTCAAGCAGACTTGATGCTGCAGCTCACTATGAGCTTGTATATGAGCATGGGATGCAGGGCAAAGCTGGCCCTGCTACCTGATCCCTGAGGATCGGGAAAAGCCTAGTAAACTCGGCTTTAAAGTGTCAGAAAGAGCCACGTTTGGAGCTGGCCCTTGCATTGATGCTGGAAATCCTCTTGGCAGCAGCGAGGTGGTTGGAACCAAGACCTCTGCTCGCTGCTTGAGCAGGTATCGCCGTCTTGCACGTCGGCTCTGCTCCCCCCCATCTTCTTGTTAGATAATGAGTATTTGGGACATTCAAATACCTATTTGCTCTTTGCATCAGTGTTGTCTGTGTCTCTTGGTCCAGGGCTGGATCTTCTAAATCTATACACAATCCTAATCTCATACAGGAAAATAGAGCAAAAGTAAGTATAACTTTCCACTGTTTAATGGTAATTTTCAGGGTTAAGTCTTTGAAATGGAGAAGGCAAATCCATAGCACCGTTCTTGGTGTTTTGCACACCAAGTTGGCAAGAGGCTTTATGGCTATGGGACATTTTAGAGGATATTATTTTTGGGCACTGCTACTTTCTCCTTCCCTCCCTTCCACCCCTCCGTGCTACTTGTGTTAGGCTCTCAAATCATGTCCTTAGAGCCAGAACAGCTCTAAGAACAACAACATGATTTGACATGATCTAACACCACCTCTGTTTATCATTCAGAGCCAACTCTAACACAACAGTTTTTATTTTCCAGTCTGGTTTCTGTAATGCTGCATCTATCATAAAAGGCCCGAAAACTTTAGTGGGAAATGGGTAACTGTCCCTTTTCTCAGATGAAAAGAAGTGAAGACAGTAATGAGAAAACAGCAAGAACATCCTTCCTGGTTTTCAGGGATCTCTGGGAGCCAGGAGCCTGGGGTTTTGCTCTTCATATTCATGGGATTTGCAGGGATTCTTGGACCTAAAGCCAGATCTCTGCCCTGCGCTTGGCTTCTTTCCCAGCCATACGCAGCTTTTGAGGGCCATTAAATCCCAGTGTGTCCCAACTCGGTGGCTCTGCTGGCCTCGGTGTTTGAAGGTCTGGAGGACCTGGCAGGAGCCTGGCTGGTGACACCGTGTTGGTGGCACCGTGTGATGCTGCAGCAGCTCCTACCTACACCAAGTAGCTCTTGGGGATACCACAGGGCTGCTTTAAAACTGTATTCCGGGTCTTGTGATGCTTCCTAAGCCCTGGCTCCAGGAGTCATGAGGCTTGGCTTTCTCTTTGATAATAAAATCTATTCTCATGACCCAAAGAAATTTGGGGAAAAAAGACCCTAATGCCTTCCCCACCTACCCCTTTCTGGTTGAAGTCTGAGCATCTCTTCCTATTTGTTTCCAAGTATTTTAACTTGATTTTTTTTTTAAATTACTCTTTTTCTCTCTGTACAGCCAGCCTAATGACTTTTGTAAACTCGTGTTGGCAGAGCTACCAGCAGCTTAAATAAAGTGACTAATTGTTTTCATTCATCAGCCATTCATTGCAAGAGCAATTAGAGCCTCGGCGTTCTGGCCCCAGATGAGGGCCAGATCCTGCACTCCGGCATTGCTTGCATCACCTGGCTCTCTATTTGCATTCATCAGGACAAAGATAGCCCCTTCTTTTTAAACTCGGCTTTTTCAGATGAGTTTCAAACGTGACTCTGACCAGAGTGCTTGCAGCTCCTCTTCTTTTCAAGCGAGAGGTAAAATAAAGTCTATTTTGCTAATTTGATCTGTTAAAATGGTAGATGGCAACTAAAATGCTAAGGAGCCCGATGTCTCCTTCTATTAAACTGAAATCTGGCACCGAGAGGAGCTGCTGTGCTCTCGGCGAGGTGCCAGGCTCATCCTGTGAGTGCACTAAGTATTTCCAGCTTGCTGGTTGCTTCTTGCTTTACTGCAAGGAGGATTTAAGAGGGGGCAAAATGACAGGCAAATTTGAGGTTTCCCTATCTAAGCACTCAGTGATCAAAAGACCAAGAAATGGTTAAAATTTCAATGGCTAAAATGCAAACCCATCATTTCACCCCTGTGTTCTGCATGACTGGAAGCAGAGCTTGTGTTCCCTGGTGCCCAAGGCTGGGTTGATGGATAAGTCTGAATTTTCTGGGACTTCTGTTGTAATTGTACATTTAGAAATCATATTAGACCCCCAAAACACGTGAAGTTTTTATCCTATGGGCGCAGGAGCGGTTATATTCTCTTATTACCAGACAGCAATGGGTAGGAAGTGGAGAAGCATTGTAGGCACCTGCAGTGGATGGATTTATTCCTCCTTTTCTCTCTCCACACCTTTCCCATGCAACAGGGAAGGAACGCAGGAGGTGTCTTCAGCTGGAATCAACCCAAAAACTCAACTAGAAAAATTTCTGCTGGATTCTGCAGTCTTTATAATGCTTCCTTGCCCTTCTATACATCTGAAGGGAAGCTTTGGAAGATCTTTAAATCTAGTTAGGAAGCTGCTCAGCTCATAGCTTGGTCAATTTGCTCCTGTTCCAATCTGCATGTGTGTGATAACCCAAAATTGAGGTGGGAGTGTTCACTCTGAAATCCCTTGTCTACTTGTACATGGAGCAGCTGTAACTGGCAGCAACTGGCAAAAATCAAAATGGAAATGATAAACTTGGGCTCTGTAAATCCCAAAGTGCTTTCCCTCAGCCATGCAATAGGCTGATGGAGAAGAAAGAAGAATATTTGACAGTAACTGAGCTAGTAAATATCAGATGTGCATTTTGCAAAGCAGCAGTGTTGCCCTTCAAGACTGATCGGGAATAGCAAAGAGCCCAAACCCTTAAAGCGAATGTGAAATTCCCACTTCAGAGGGTTGTTTCTGTTCCAGGATCTTCCCCAGTGAGTGTCATGTGTTGTCTCGGATTGCACAAATAGTGTAACAAGATTTTTAATATTTTCAAAGCAAACCTTAATGCTAATGGATAGCAAAGCGATACAAGAAATGTGAATCTCCCAACAATTTAAATTTAACACAGTATCTTAAAGTAATGCAACTATTACAACATCAAGAGCACTTTGCATATATATATATTTCTCTTTTCCAAGGTGCTCGGTATGATTTATGAGCAGTAATTAACTAAGCCATTTAAACCCATGTGGTGGAGGTGTTGCTGGGCCCATTTAGGAGCTATGCAGGCTGAGCACACAAGTGTCAAGTGCAGCCTGTCGGGGGGCATTGCAAAATACGGACCAGAACCTGATTGCCCTGTTCTAAAAATTGCCACTTTCCTAGTGAAAAGGAAAAGATGATAATTAAAATCCATGGGATTTGCTAGAAAGTCTGGCAAACACTAGGAACTTACAAATGCTTTTAAGTGCAGAGGGGTTATTTTTATTAAATAATGAATGTAGAGGGGCTTTAATATAATGTTGAAGAAATGTATCTAAACCATGATGGAATGAGAATCAATATAGATCATTAAAAATGAAAAAAATCCTACTAGAACTTATTTTCTTTTTTCACCATTCAGCACTGTTTATATTCCAGGTTCCCTTTATGCTGCTATGTTTTTAAAAGCCTTTAAAAATATATATCTTGGTAGGTTTGTAGGCTACTGTATGTTATAGTTGGTGGCACATGGGCTTCCTTCCACGCTTTGGTCAGTGGTCCTCTAAATATCAGTTAATACTGAAATTGGGATGTGTGTCATGGTTAGAAGCAAAGGAGAGGGGCATATAAAGAAGAAAAGAGAGTAATTTAGGGGGGGAAAAAAAAGGTTGAAGCTGTATTTTACAGCAGTGTCTACAGAAGGAGAATTTTAATAAATACCTCAGTTTCTTGCTTGCAAGTACATTCATATTAGTAATGGGGCAAGAATTCCAGAAGATCCACCTTGCTAATTGTGGAAGTTCAGAAGCATGTAAAAACTTGATAATATGGCATGGGGACTTGCCGTGTGCTTAAATCTTGGGAAAGGAATCGCTTTATTCGCCCGTGAAACCAGCAGTTGGGTTGTAGTGCAGATAAGACGGCTCTGTGCGGAGGTTTCTGCTGCACGGCAGCTGATTTAATCGGGGGTTTTCATTTAATAAAAAAAGGAAAAGCAGAATATAAATGTGGGTAATTAAATATAGGGGATCCTATTTCTGTTTTTAGTGTGAATGCCTTTTTATTTGTAAACCTGACTCATTTGTAAAGATATAAAAAGAGATATGGTGATGCACAGAGCATTATTCAAGTTGTTGTATGAGTGTGAGCGGAGCCTCGCGAGCCTGCGACAGGGCAGCCGTGGTCTCTCCTGCTACTACAGTTATTGCTCTCCCCGATTTACATGCTACGTGTGTATATTTTCACATGCAATATCTTTTTCTTCATCTCCTGGGAGTATTTTCTGCTTTGGTGATGAGTACTTAAAACAAAAGTGCTGTCTGCTTACCTGACTCTGTTGGGAGGGGGGAAAGAAAACCAAAGAGAGGAACCTCATTCCTAAAATAAGTTAAAAATGCAGGTGAAACGAGTGGCTTTTTAGGACCCTGCAATTCAGCACAAATATTGCAGCCCATGAGCGTGCATGGCTCGATCCTCGTGTTGCTCCAGGCACCTGATTCAATTCCGAATCCTGCAAGCTCGTGGGGCCATCCCTGCCCATTGCTGTTTTGTTTCTTCCTCCTCTGGCCAAAGTAAAGTAAAATAAGGTCTGTGGTCCCGCTCCCATTAACAGCCCGGGAGAATTTGCTTGCACTGAAGTCACCGGCAAAACCCTCAATAACTTTAATGGGGGCAAGAACAGGCTCCCCGTGATTGAGGCCGAAGGGCCCAGCTCAAGGCAGAGACACGGGGGCTCTTTGAAAATGACAACTTGCGGCTTTCGCAGAGGCCATTAACATATTTGTCATGGGGGAAAGAGGGTAAATAAGGAGCTTGAGAAGAAAGACGGATATTAATTACGCCTCAGACAGCATTGCTGCGTGCTGATGACATGCCGTGGCTCTGCAGACAACTATAATTTGCAAGCGAGCCCAGCTCGGATGAGACTTTACAACAAGCTGAGCAATTAGCTCTTCCTGAGTTGCAAGAGTGACATCATGTGTGCAAAACCTGCCTTCGCCTTCAGCGAGCGGCACGTACTCATTTAGCCTTCCTGTAGGGTCACTGTGCGCCGTGAAGGGCGTTAAAGCAACCTCGGTGCATGCGCTGCCTTCCAGAGCCAGGTGAACGAAGGTGCCTAAAGTGCAAGAAAGTCACGGGGCAAAAACATCATCTATAGCGAGCATGAGTTGTGGGTGCAAAAGCATGAGCTGTCACCTGCAAAAGCAAGACTGATACCTGGTTTTATGCTGAACGGCTGTCTAACAAATTCTGTATTTAAAGACCTTGCATTATGTTCCCATCCTGAGATTTTTTTCCCCAGTTGAACCTGATATTTTCATTTTTTTTTTTTAATATAGAATTGGTCAAAAAATGGTTAGGTGGGGGGGAAAAAACTGCTTTTATGAACTTGTTAAACGACTTCTGCTAACAGCAAGGAGTTAATTTAAAAAGGAAATCTAGTAAAATAGGAAATAATCAATGATGTGGTTATACACCTGGGAATAGATTTCCATAGATTCCAGTGGAAGTGGGATATGTGGAACTTTGTAGGTCGCTTTAAACTCACAGTATATAACACTATCAAAGCAGCTAAAGGATCTATCTGCTACCTGAGGGGGAATGAGTGGTGGCAGTGATCTATAAAGACAATTACAGTTATTCCTTAATCAGAGCTGTAGCCCCATGGAAGCCACATGGCACTCGCCTACCGGCAGCTAAGCTTCTGCTTAAGCAGAATCAAGAGTGGAAAAATCGTCATGAAATCATCAGACTTATTTTGTCTCTTAAAAGTGCAATGTAGACTGTCTTGTAGCTTTTGAGAGTTTTATTGGATTAATGAGAGAAAAAAGGGATATGGATGGACTTAACTTCAGGGACATGTTTCAGTGTGCTGAAAAGCTGCTTTATCCTCTGAGGGAAACTTACTGCAAATGCAAAATGAGCGTTTTACCGTGATAGTTTTTCCTAAATGTGGAAAATTAGAATGTTTGAGGAAATTGGGAACCTGTTTTCTGCAGCCAGCAGCATATCTTAATAGGTGTTAATATTAGGTCATTTTTGCTAACAAAAGCAGAAGTGAGATCTATTGCTGGCTGTGCCTGGGATTCCCGATGTGCCTTCATTCTTTACTTCCGTCCTTAAAAAGCTGCCCAAAAAAAGAGAAAAATGGGAAGAGTGTGAGAGTTTAGTGCCCTGCTGAACCTGGCTCTTAGAAAGCCCCAATGGAAGCGAGTTTTTGGAGCTGGGCAGCCTTTTGGTTGCTGCCTACCCAATGTACTATGGAAGTTTTGGGATCTCTTTAGGTTTGTGATGGTTTATTCTAGCACAGATTGAAGCATTTGACTTCTGCAATGCAGAAATGATCTCCTTTGAGATGCAGGAAGGTGGGTGTGAGAGCAGGACACTGAATATACCTTGTAGTGCCTAGAAAGAGGAAAACTTTGGGAGTCCTGAGAAGAGCCTGTTCTTTAGCCACAGTTGCAGGGAGTTTTCCCCAATGGAAAAACAAGGATATGGAGCTCCAGGCTTTATCTGTAGCTGCCCATGTGGTCACAGATGCGGTGGGGAAACCATGGGTTTGGTGCTGGGCTCAAGGGAAGAGCGAGACCCGTTTGCTGAACCGTCTCCTGGCCACGAGCTCTGCGGAGCCCAAAGACACCAATTCCCACGGAGCCATCCCGCTCCGGGGGCTGCTCTGCCCAATCCTCCCTTCTGGCCATGCCCCCCTCCAGCCAGAGCCGCCTCGTGTGAAGCTGCTGAAGGGCTGCTTTGGGTTAGAAGTGCATGGGTTTGATTAATTTCTTACATTTCAAGGGCAAAAAACATGTCAACTTGGTTCTCATTGAGTTCTGTGCCACTTTCCACACTTTGGGCTCTTCTTTTTACCTACCACATTGGAGAGATATGGGAACATTCCACACTTAAATCAGTCTTAATCTACTTTTACAGCCTCAGTTTTTCTGGCTAACTTTGGGATTTAGGTTGGAAGCTTCCAATTGCAAGGGAGTGTGTATAGGCAACAAGTCCTGCCATTGGGATAAAACAAGGATAAAACATTCCCATCTTCTGCTGACACGTGGTGTATAGAAGAGTCTCTCCCTCTTTCTTCTATATGCACACGCATGCACACAAGCGTTTGTACCCATATGCACCAACCTCCCCAGAGAGCACATAAGAAAGAAACTACTCGGTGGCTTTAATGCAAATGCAGCTTCATAGCTGTAATGATCAACAGCTGGGAAAACGCATGCTTTTCTCCATTGCTAAATGTATTTGAAAGGGTTTTGTCCTGTGGCTTTGCTGGGTGCCTTTTCTGATGAATTGATTAAAAAAAAAATCATTTAATTTCTTCGAAGACCATCGTGGTTACCATAGAAATATGCTAGCTGCAAAACAAGGAGTAATTAGTTTATGTTTGTTCCTTTGTGTCTCCTAATTTCTTCCATTCAGGATTTTAAGCATATAATTAAAAGGATTATTCAGCTTTGTGATTTCCCCCCCCATAAATTCATTTAAAGACAGAACTCTGATGTTTGTAAGGCACAAATAATAATGATTACATGGGGTAATTAGTCCAACCTGTTTGTCCGCATAGCAGAAAACAATATGTTTTCTGTCCAGGGCTGGAATGCTGACTAGTGGTCACTCTCCGCTCCAGCCTTCTCGGTTATCTCTCCCATCCTTTACTAATTGCCCTTAAGAAAACGCTCTGGGGGGAAAGCACTTTTTGTCTGCGTGCAATAAAACTGCTTGTTCCAAAACAAACCCCGAGTTTGGTGGCAAAGTTGGTGGTTTAATGCATCCAAGGGGGCACAGGCAGCCCCTGTGCCTGGAGGGGCCTCTTCCAAGCCGTGTGGGGCAGCGGTTTTCCCTTGTCCGAGTTGTGGGGCAGGTTTTATTGGATGGGAAAAGCACTGCTGGGCTCCAGGAGTCTCCAAGGTCAGTGGCGTTGAGCAAGGCTGCGGGCTGTTGCGACATGGGGGTGAAGGCAGCTATTTAGCACCTCTGCCCTGCCGGGTTTTGCCAAGTAGGCAAAGTCTGGCCTGTCTGGGCAGAAGGGCTGGACCCAGCAGGACTTCCCTGGCGCTGTCGGCCGGTTTGGGGATTTGCAGGGTGTTTTTTTTTTTTTTTTCCCTGGATGCAGGAAAGGGTGTTGGAGCGCTTGCCCTGGCAGGAAGTGCGGAGGTGGGATCACACGGTGGCTGCGCTCTTCCCGAGAGGAATGCTGCCTTTGGAAGGTGTGAGGGGAGCAGGCTCTCCTACAGACAGGGCTATGAGTCTTATCCCGGGGCTATGCCGTCCTGCTTCCTTCTCCTGTCCATGTGGAAGCGGGCACCATGGACAGTGCAGGAGAGCACTGTGTCCCCTATGTGCTCCCCCATGGAAAAGGGAGGAAAACCAATGGTCCCTGTGCACTCCAAAGCCTCTCCTGGATCAAACTTTGCAGGAAGAACAGCACCTGTGGGTGCAGCACGGCTCTTGGGAGGCCCTAAACCTCAGCTCACTGCCGAGATGCTTAGGTCCATCTAGGCAGATGCTGGGTGCGTGTCAAAAATGCACTCCCCTCTGCGTGCAGAAACCGAATGCTGAGCATCTCTCGCTAGGGAATTGCGCTTTACAGCCCGCATTGGCCCACTCTGCACCTCGTTCCTTGTGTGATCGTGGGTTTTGAGCTTCCTTCTCCCAGGTTTTCCAGCCCAGCGTTCCCGTCCATCCCGTTCAGCGCCCGGGACGGTTCCCGCGCAGGGGCCGGGGCCGCG
>JAWLRI010000995.1:6245673-6283433 GCA_034781795.1 Crypturellus tataupa
CGCGCGGGCGCCCCCAGCACCCGCCTCATTCCCAAGGACCCTGCCATCCCGGATCCCCTTTTCCCCTGGAATTCCCCATACGTCCGCTCCGTATTCCTGAAAATTCACTTCCTAACACCGGGGTGGCTCTGGGTAATAACGCATAATACCCAGGAGTGGGCATCAGGGTAGAGCATTCCTCCTCATGCAGCGCTTGCACAATTACAAGTTGTTTACCTTAAACATTCTGAGAAGTAATAATAAAAAAAAGTAAAGAAAATCCTGCTTAATAACCTAAGCAAAATAATTACCCTGCTAAGAGTCTTTATTGAATCATCTATGCAAAACACAGCAGGTTTTTCATAACAGATGTATTTAATCTTGATGCAATGTTTGGTTTTAACCCCAGAGTGTCTCGCAATATGGGCAGAGCTGAGCTGCTTCTGCTGCGGTTGAATAGGCAAGACTGAGCCAGAAGCCTCTGGAAAAAGAAACAAAACTTTGCTGTTATGGGAGCCCCTCAAAGGTCTTGTTATTGTCCAATGGTAACTGCAATAATGAAGCCTTGGAAGATGGTTTATATAATAGCTCAATGGCTTAGTTAGTTTCTGTAACTGCCTGCAGTTGGGTTTTGGAAGCTCTCCCAGTGTTTCCTGAAGTAAATGTCAGTACAAGACTCTTGGGTTGTTTGTGCCATGGATACGGGCTCTGGCACAGGCGAATCACCCGGTGGCAAGCAGCACTCCAGCCTGGCAGCTCCCTCCATTTTCTGCTCTCGTTGCTTTCAGAGCAAAACTGCTTTGCAATTTTACATTTATTTGGCTTCTGCTGTCGCTGGGAGCAGCGGTCAAATATCCCGGAGCTCCGTGGAAGCTGCAGCCTGTGGAATCCGGCCAGGAATGGTGATAGGGAAGGCGGAGGGCAAGAAAAGGCTCCCACGAGCGGACGCTGCAGCCTGTGGCCCATCCAGGCTCGTGCTCACCCAGACCCTTCCCGGCCCCACAAAGGGCGATTCCTCCTGCTGCATATTTATTAGGGCTTTAAGGCGCTGGCTTTTGAATTCTGCACTGGAGGAGCTTCTGCGAGTGACCCTTGTGCCCCCGGACTATTTCATATTCTAATTTTCTGCTTTAATTTTCTCTGCTTGTGTAGAGCCTCAATTTCTTTCTATTCAGCTTCCTATAATTGCTCCCGGTTATCCGTCCCGTCCCACCCTCCGCACTGCCCTCCCTTCTGTGAGGATACCTCTCGGATATCCATGGGCTATTCCGTTTGGTGGCGGGCATGCATATGCAATTCCTCTAATCTTCCCGCTGCCATCCATTCCCTCTGGCTCTTCGTTATCTTCCTAGCACTGCTCTGCAATATTTCCCATTTATCAATATAATTTTATAATGATTTCCAACCTGCACGTGTGAGCCTACGTGGCTTTATGTGCAGAAATCCCACTGTGGTTGCTTTGTGTGTACAGACCCGGCTGATCCCAACATCTTCAAGGAAGCTCCCAGGAGGGACAAGCGTTGGGATCCTGCTACGAGCTGCTCCCCAAATGGGACCCCGTGCATCGGATACTGCAGTTAAATAACCTGCAATAGAGCATTAGAGGCAACAATGCGGGTAGAGCACTTGTTTCCCCCATTTGAAAACCCTCTTCTGAAGCCTCCTCTCACGTCTGAGATTTTTCCTTATCTGCATCTTCTGCAGTTGCTGAGACCCAGCTATAAGTCATGCAGTTTACTCTCTAAAACACTGTTTATTTTCCATAGATATTTCCTGCTCCGTTTAGAATACGGTCTGCACTTTCAGCATGTTGGTCTCGTGCACTCTGGGGTTGTTGCTTTTACAGTAATGTGATGTATTCCTGCTGGGGCTTGGTTTGTGCCTCTGCCCTTGTTGGTTTAAGGGCTTGTAAACTTGTCTGGAAAATAAATAGTTAGAAATTCTGCTCGTAAAATGCTTTTTGGGTAAGAACGTTGCAATACATAAAACTTTGTCATCTCTTTGCTATAACACTCAGGTTGCATTCTGTAATGAGCAAGGGAGACTGGAGAGATATATGTTTAGGAGTCTTTTTATAGCAAACAAATTATGTTAATACATAGAGCAGAAAACTTTTAAAACCACTAAGTACTAGCAGTAAAATATAGTGACCACCAAGCACTTTGTTTCTGAAAATAGACCACCCGAGAAATACATTTCAAACAGTTCTGCAGACTGAGCCCGTTTTCTGAAAAGTTAATCTTTACAAGAACAAAAGGAAAGGCTTGAACAATAAGGCTACATGACATAATTGTGTAAGTAAATATCAAGCTACTTAAGGAGGGAGCAAAACTTGAATGAACCTCATTCACAGAGGGAGTTTTAAGAACAATAAGACAGACTGTGGCTAAAATGGGTGGCTGGGCTCTCCAGTGGGGTAAATCATTGCCATTGAGTGAGGGTTTGTGATTAAAACACTGCAGGTGGAAGTGCAGGATTTGCTGTTGGTTGTTTATCCTCGTCTTGACTGAATTTGAGAAGAATCATGGTGGAAGAGGTGGAAGGTTGTGGGATCTTGTCCATGTCACTGATGAACTGCTGAAGATGGCCCGAAAAGTGTGTGATTCTATGGTCTATTTGCCCATTATTGTTCATCGTTTGGGTACTTAACTTTGGTTCTCTTACTGCTCTTACTCAATTAAGACCTTTTCTATAATAAAGTGGAATGGGCGCCCTGTGGCAGGAAGGGATTCTGCCATCTGAGAGGTGCCCGTGTTCCTCTTTGGGGTTGGACACAGACTAAGCAAGCAAACGGGCACCCAAGTTTGCTGTGCAAGAGTCCCTGGTCACCACAACGTTGTCCTTTCTCCACTTTCTGGAGAAATCTGCAGGTCTAGGAGTGAAAAGCAAAACACAGGTGGATGTTCCCCGTTCCCACCATCCATCCCCGTCAGCAGAGCGAGTTGCATTATCTCTGTGCAACTTCTAGGCAAGGTCGGCCACTCAGTGCTGTTGAGGGTTTAAAAAATCCAGAAAATTTTATCATTACAGCATGCATGAGTATACAGTTGCATTGTGCTTGGCTAAATGTTTGCTTTGCTCTTCCCAGAGACCTTAACCATAGTCGGCTGTTTAATGAGCAAGGAAAGGAGTCTGGGGAGTCTCCTGACCCATCAACCACCGCAGGGATGATGACTACCTTGGTCATTTTGGGGGAAATTTCAGTGGAAATTATTATTTTTCTGTCCTGTTCTTAAGGACTTCCAGTGATGGAAACTCCACAGCTTCTCCAATCGACCAATTCCAGGACTTCCCTATCAGCGCAGAGTTTTCTTAGTCTCCCTTAAACATTTCTTGGAAAATTTCAATCCTCCTTGTGTCTTTCCTAGGAGTCCTCCTCCTTGACCCAGCTGTGGACGTGGCCAGTAAAATACTTTGTTTTTTTTTGCAAAATACTTTCTTATTTGAATGTATTTTAAGGACCACGATCATCGTGTCCTAAAGGAGATACTGTGTATACACTCCAGTATGATTTTTTTTTGAAAAATCTGGGATTATTGACCCATATCCCTATAACAAATTCATGGGGTGCATCTTCAGACCTGTATTGGTGTTTCCTCCTTGTGTAGTAATGCAGACCACCCCTACACATTAAATTCCTCACATTCTTATTTCTCCTGTAAGGATCGTGTTGAATTTAGGACTTGCTCTTTGCTCTATTTGCATTGGCTGCAACGTTCCCATCAACTGCAAACCGCAACGTGTTCCTGCAGGTCTTTCCCTTGTGTATCCCTTGATAACGAGTTCCTGATGTTTGTCCTCTGGGAATGGCTGGACGGACAATCCGTTGGGACACGGTAGCCAATTTGTTTGGCACAGATCAGGAAGAATTAGCCCAAACCTATCTAATCCATAGTCCAAAAGCGACCGAGCACCCTGAGTTCCACCTCAATCTGGCCAAATCTGACGCTCGTTTACGCTGAAAAAATGATGTTTGCTGCCAGTTCAGAATGGGAGCTGCTGAAATCCCCCGAGGGCAAAAAGCGCTGCCTTGGTTGGGAATTGGAAACCCGAGAGCGCCGATCTCATGAGATTTCCAGCTCGTACAGACGAGCGGCCGTGTGGGGAGGAAGCCTTGCGGTGAAGGGATCCGAAGATGAGAAGAGGGCAGAAAACTTTTGAACCTGAAGCGTGAAGCAGAGCGCATTGAAGTCAATGGAAACTCTGTGCCGGGCGGCTCGTGGCCATGTGGAGGCCCATTAAAAAAGCAGAGCGGAGAAAGAGAAAAACACACTGTAGAAACAAAAAAAAAATTGGTAAGATAGGAGGGGAAAATATATTTCGGCAGAAACTTCAAGGGCTGTGGAAAAATATCCTTCCAAAGGCTACTTGGAACTATTGAGAACAAGCCTTTTCCAGCTAAGAAATAACAACACAAAGAGTGAGGGAGGGAGCAGAACAGAAGAGCAACAAAAACAAATGAAAAATTTAGCAAATTTAGAAAGATTAAACCCAACAAGGTGCTTTTGGGGACTCCGGGCTTCCTTGGGAAGCGCCTTCTGTCTCGTCCATGCAAATCCTTCCCATTCCTGCCTTCTACTTGTGCATTTGCTCTGGTGATGACGAAGGGGCCGTCGTGCTGCTGATTTGGTGCAGTTTCCTCTGTTTTCCTTAAGCAGACAAATTCCTCCTTTCTTGTCCTGATGTTATCTCCCTTGCTATTAAAAATGCTGCTGTGGAGCTACTTTAGTAGCACTAATTGTGTGCACAAGAGAGTCTGTGCAAAGGCAGAATCTGTCCAGAATAACACTTGGAGGAGAATTAGTCCTCTGGCTTCTAATATTGCAGCCTGACTGCTTGTTGCAATGATGCAAAATGCAAGTGAGCAGGCACCACATCACCCTTGCAGTGCCCCTTTCTATTGCAGTCATCAAAGAGTTTAGGAAAGTTTGCGTTGGGAGCAATTTTTGCAAGGCACATGCACATTTGCACCGCTTTGGGTGGCAAATTCTGCGCTGTAGATAGGTTGCCTAGGGCTGAGGCATGATTTGGGTCTGGGCGTTTTGGTCCATGGTCGTGGCTGGTGGGGACTGGAACCAGAAAGTCCCAGTAAATTGGGAACTAGATGACCCATGAGAACCAAGTCATGGCCAAAAATCAAAGTGATGTTGGACCCCTTCAGTGCAAGAAGCTGTTCTGGATTCTAACCTGGGAACTGGAAACATCCCGACTTTCAGAAAGCGCTGGAACAAGCACACAGGACTCCAGATATTCACTCTTTGTAGATAATTCTCATACATTTCTGCCTTTTTTTAGTTTGGGGAAGTGGCAGGTTGATATCGACTAAAAATAGCTGTAGTTACAACCACTGAAAAATTTTTGATCGTTTTGCAGAAATGGAATTATTGCCTTTGGTCTGGATTTCCAGCTCCTGAAGAGTTAGAGCTGAAATCTGCATGGGAAATTCCAGGGTGAATTGCTACATGTGGGGTTTCATTGGGTGCTTTGCAGCTTATCAGCTGTACAAGGGGCTGGATGAAATGGATAAAGTGTTGAGATTAGCAATAATTTATAAAGAAATCTGAAACTGCATCAGCGGGCGCTCCAGAAACACATCAAGAGGTTATGAACTATCTCTACAGTGGCCAAAAATAAAATATTTACCCAACACAGGCTTTGAAAGTGAAAATCAGAGAAATATTTGATAGGAGTAAGAAATTCATGAACTGAAAGCAGCATTTGCAGCCTAGGAGAAAAACTTTCTCCTGCTTATCAGAAAAAGTTGTTTTTTTTCTTAACTCTTCTAGCTTTATTTCACTGTTTCTTGCTTTATATTGCTGCTCTGGTCTTGATAAAACGCAGCAAGGGACCATCACAAAATCTCTGCAGCACTTGCAGTTCACACGGGGTTTGCAGTAGGATGCAGACAATGTGTCTGGTCTCAGTGTGAGCTGGTCTCATATTGGAGTGAATTTTGTTTCCAACAAACACACAGGTTTTATACTTTGCATAAGATGAAACCTAGCAATATCTTCTGATTATAGGATCTGAGGTTGTTACTTGTATATCTAACTGTATATTTGATTTGGGCCTCCAGTGAGAAGCTATTTCAGATGTCCAAGGAATCCTGCGGGTTCAGAGCAGTGTTTCCAACCTTTAGGAACACTTGGCAAATGGATTATAGCATCTCTCCTCTCTGTATCAGAATAATCTCTTTATATGGAGTATTTTGGCTTTGTACTTCAACCTTGCTCATTGCTATGTACTTTTTTTACCAATAAACTTTAGTGTTTCGGATCACAGGCACTTTCTGCTGTTGTCCTGGGCTTGTCCAACGGGAATCTCCCTCTTCTTTCCCAATCCCAAGGTCATGCAGCCTCCTCTCGTACCTGGGCCCCTGTTGCTCCACATGGTAGAGGTTTTCTGGGGGAAGAAGCTGGCTTTGAACTTGCTCCAGTTTCATCTGTCTAGAAAAAGTCTTCAGTCTATCAACTGATGTCTGATTTGCATTCTGTTTTCACAGACAGTTTTATTTTCAAAGCTTTGCTCTATATAATGTGTTACAAAGAGCAAGAATCCATCAGCTGTAGTTAAAACCGAACCATTGGCCATGAGGGAAGGAGAAGACCCTTTAAACTATCAGATTTCTTTAAGAAAGCAAAGTTGGTCAGAGTCATCATCTGGATTTTATTGGGTTTATTTATTTTCCTTCATTAATTTTTAAGGTTTGGTTGCAAAGAAATAGATATCCTCTTTGGAGCTGTGTAACTATTGGAATGAATATTTAACACCCGATTCCCAGAGAGACTGGGTTTTGAAACACAATGTTGTAGCTATTACAAATTAATGAATGTTCTCTTAAATATTTCTGTTTTATATCTTTGCTGCCTTAAAGCCTTGCCAGTGCAGGGGAAAAGAAAGCTTAATAAAAATAAGCAAATTGCTCTGCAGCTCGCTGGAAGAAATGATGGATTTCCCTGGATAGATGAATGACTCTTTGAGCAGTGCTGGGAAACCTGCACCCAGATTTCACAAGTTTGCATCAGGCTCTATGGTCTAACACTGAATTTTGTGCAGATTGTCATGGTCCAGCTGAAATCACCAGGGTTTCACTATTTATGTGGGCTATTCTTTTTATTTTCCTCAAAACGACTGCTTCTTTTTTTTTTTTCCCTTATAAATGAGGAGTAGAAATGCCACCTCTTTTCCACATGGGAAGCGTCCAGCGTTGGAGGCCAACGTGGCACTCGGATGCATTTGCTTTGTCCCTACCAGGCATCTTCCATCCTGGTTGGAAAACACTTCGCTCTGTCTAGGGTGATCCTAATGGGCCCAAATATTTGCAGGTTTGCAATGGGCAGGGAAGAGGGGCGATGGGCAGCAGTGCTGCTGGGATACGACCCCGCTGCAATTGCATCTGCAAACCCCTATTTGGAAAAATTTAACTTGCTCTTCTCATTTCGCTCAATTTTCACGTTGCAATTGACCCACTCGATAATGCAGAAATGCGTTTTTGCTAAACGTTTGCACGTTCATTGCCAAAAATACTTGAACTTCAGGTCCTTATTTCCCTTTTAATGTACTCGATTGCGTTTCAGTGCAGGTCAAAGCAAGATCCCGCTGTGCCGCATCCCAAGAGCGCTCCTAAAGCCATTAGCTACCTGCCCTGTGACCAGCTCTAATGGAAGAACCACACAAATTTCTAGCTAAAGAAGCAAAAAAGAGCTAAATATAGAGGTAAGCACACTCAAGGTACAAATTTTAAAAGTTTCCATTGTTTACTAATCTAATTAAGAATCTATCTCCATACAGACACTCGTACGGCAGGTACGAGCAGAGCGAGATGTCTATCTTTGTTCCACTGTACGTTTGCCAGTCGCTCTCTATACATAGCAACATAAAACGGCTCGTATATCCTGCTGCTTTTTGAAACTTACAGAAAATCACCAACAGTTTCTTTTCTCTGCTTTGCTCAAACGCTTGTGGTTAGATATTCTGAAAGTAGAGAATTACACACAAAAAAAGAGAGAGAGAGACAAAAAGAGAGAAGATTTTGGCACTTTGGAAATTAGTTGCTTGATTTAAAAATGTTGTTTTAATAAGCCAAAATGTTATGTTGATTCTTGGCCCCTGCTTGTGATGCTTGTGAAATTAGGCAAATTTGCTGCGAAGAATTTGGTCTGTTTTTGCAGCATTTTTTGGGTAGGTTGGAGTTATTTCGTATGTGACACTTAAAAATTTTAGAGCAACGTGTTTAGAGCAAATAACTGGGATACATGAGTGTTACCAAAATGTCTGGCAAGAATAAATGAAGTTTTTGCTCGGAGCACATGGTGCCCCGCTGCATTGTATCCACTGCCTCAAAATTCCACACGTAAAACAGAAAAGATGAAAAGAAAACCACTATTAAAGAGGACGGTCCTTGTTATTTTTTAAATTCAAAGAAGAATCAAAACCTTGCTCGGCAGCACAAACATAAGAGATTAATAAAAAAGGGAAACATCCGTAATGAAATCATCTCCGGTAAACACAACAAGCACAAATCGTGTATAAAAACAGAGTCCTCCCCAGGAATGGGCTTCAAGTGGTTAAAGCCTGAAATGAATTTGGTTTTGTTATCTCCTGGTGCAATTTGCTTCTTTTCCAGGCGAACCATTAATATTGAGAAGCTACGAGCAGCGTCAGCACCACCTGGCCATTGGTTTTGCTAAATCCCCAGCAAGCAGCTTGGGTGGCATCAGGTGGCATTGGGATCGGGTGGCGTCTTGGAAGCGACAGGCAGCTCCTACCAAGATTTCAAGATTCAAAGATTTTTAAAGAACAAAGAGCTGCAATGAGTTATATTGGAAGATTTCACTTTGAAAGTCGCTCAAAATATGTCCCCCAAATAGTATTTAGTTACAAAACCCCAAACCTTCCTATCTATAAATTAATGTGAGTGACTAACAGTCCATTTTTTGCTCTTGTGTTATGTAATATTGCAATAATTCAATATCATTTCTAGTTATGAATCAGCTGCTTTTTCTTTATCTTATGCCTGTTTTAATTATAAAAGGCCTTGGTGATGTTGGTGTAAATTGCTCTAAAAAATAGAAAAAAATGTTATAATTTAATCCAGATATCTATGAACAAGTGACTGGGTGGTGGTTTTGGTGAGACAGGATCATTCCTGCTTTCTCTTGTAATTTATAACCCTAATTCATGAAAACATTTGAGTACAGACATGAACACAGAGCCCCGTAAGTCCCCAGAAATTTCAAGATCAGACCATTGGCAGCGCATTGCTGCATTAATATTGATTCATTTCTGTCAGGAGCACCAGAAGAATAATTAGAATCCAGCTGTCAAAATCCACCAAGTTTTCTTGGGGAAAAAAATATTCACTTGACTTTACAAAAATTAATACATTAAACAAAATTATTTTAAAGAGTTCTACCTCAGAAATGAAGCTAAGCACAATTCCCACTTCTTTAAAGAGATAATTATTTGATGAGCAGCCCACAAAGGGTGGACCTGTGTATTGGGTATTGTTATAGAGTTGCTTTGCATTGGAGTGCACAGAAAATTGAGGCTGTTTTGTGCATCCAGGGTACCACAACGTGACATGAGGGCGGGAGAGGGAAGCGTGTGAGACCGAAGGTACCTGATGAAGACAGAGATCTGCTTGTCCCAACCAGGGCCTCTTGAGTTCTGCCTTTCACTTTTAGAAATCTTGGTTAAAGAATGAGCCGCAGAGGATGAACCCTGCGCTGGGGGAACCGTCAACTGGTAGTTTGTGCAGTCAAAAGGAGCTTGTAAGGGTCAAGCACTGAGGCTGGTGGAAGTGAATCACCACTCACTGGTAGGCTCTGCTGCAAGGGACAGGGTTTCCATAGATATTTTGGCTAAAAGGTTGATGGAGCAATGTGGAAAGTCTGCCCAAGAGGTGCACTTCTTGATGGGGGAAATGCCAGGGGTCCTTCTTCTTGGGATCTCCCCTTGGCTTTCGTAGCCTCCCACCCAAATCCGTTCATCTTCCTTGCCGCTGCAGAACAAGCTCAGCTGCTCACGCCAAATCCCTTCCATCCCGACATGGATGTGGTCCTTAAAAGCTGCTCCTCACCTTGGTTTCATGCGTGCATGAGTAGCATGGACCTCAACCTCCTTGCCACCACCACAAATACATGCAGGATCCAGCATTTTCCTCCCATAGCTAAATTTTTGTGGTTTCTCCTGGCTTTCCTAGCTGAAATTTTCCCCATTGGGCTTTTCAGAGACCATCTAGCAAAATCTCCAGCATTGCCCTGGCTGGCAATGGGTGGGAGATGACACCAAAGCCTTGGAGTTGTCCCACCTCTCTTGGGTCCTGATAGGATCCGCTTGCTCCGAACCTTACTTCAAAGGACTCATGACCTCAAAACGTGGTATTTCCCTCAATTTTTAGCCTAGCCGCTGGCTGTCGATGTGGGAAACCATGGCGTAAGCCTGAACAAAACCGCGCCGGCTCAGGCCGTTTTCTCCTGCGGCTGCCGGTTCCTTTCACAATTGATGGGTCGGGTAGTTTTTTGCAAGCGAAAATCATAAGGAGGGAAAGTTTTTAATTTGAACAGTCAGAAAGACAAAAGAAAAGAGAGAAAAAAAAAGAAGAATGATCTGGAAAAAAATCCCCCAAACTCCTTCTGCCACCGCGTAGAGTGAAATGGAAATAAAGGTGGCCACTGCCTGTACTCGACAACGCTGCGACATGTGATATTTTCAGAGGTATCTCGGGAACATCTACCACATTTTACAGCATGTGAGGCATATCATGTGGAGCCGTTTTGATCTCCTGTAACCTGTTCACAAATGCAGATATTTCATAACAGGCCCCGCGCGCCGATAAGGATCTCTGCGCTTCTTGTGCGCGGTATCTGCAAACAATTCAAAGCTGCTCCGCACAAACAAATGTGAGAACCCCCTGACCACAGGCTGCCTTTAGAGCAGCCCAAGATTTGATGTTACTCATATCTTCCAGTACCTGTCAGAGTTCAAACAGGAAACCTGGTTTTTCCTCTAATGTCAACAACTTTTTTTTTTTTTTTTTAAATTTCTGCTTTTCTGAGCCGGCGCGCGCGGTGGAAGTCCTTGTTTCTCCGGGACAAACAAGCGCTCGCGCTGGTACGTCATTGGTGACATTAACAAGAGCTGAATGTGTGGTTTCTGGCGCTGCTGTGGGTGCTTCTATAGAAAGGGCCTTTGAAGGAGCGCGCGAGGAAGGGATTCATTCATACAGGATATAGGTAGCGCGGCGCGGGGCACCCGCTGCTCTCCCTAGGAAAGGTCACGGCGCAGCGGGTGCTCTTCCTTTGCCGGTTTTGCTGCATTTTGTGCTTGCCCGGTGGCACGTTGCGTCCCGCCGGTGTTTGTCCTGCTTGCCATTGCCTCGCTGATAGCGTTTAAATGCAATAAATATTCGCATTTAGCAGCGAGGAAGTTTCATTTGAGCATCCCGGCTATCAATTCATGGGCACGTCAGCCCAGAGGCATCCAAGCATCCGATATCCAGGTCCGGGATCCGCTCATGGATGTTTTTAGCACCATTGGGGTTTTAGCACATTAGGACCCCACTGAGCAGGACACATCACTTGCCTTTCTCAGCGCTAATTAAAACAAATAGTTAAATCTAAAACTCTCAGCATTTTGCATTCCAGGACCCGAAATGCTTTAGCAATATTTAGCTTCACCTCCCTGTGATCATGGGAAGGGAAGATACATGGAACAGCCAATATTTCCTCCTACCAACTAACATTTGTGAGGAAAAATATTGAAGAATTCCATGAAGAAACCCATTGGGCTGGAGGATCATGTTTTGTGTATGATTTATGCTTGGCAGATGCGAAAAACATCTCAAATGCAGCTGCGTCGTGCAAAGCAAACACAGGCATTTCCATGACTTTCATCTCGCTTTGTGCTCATGTCGTTATAAAAAGAGCCTCTGTGGCATGCATAATCAGGGGGCAGAACATCTGGTACAGCCTTGGTACAGCAAAAGGGCTCTAAAATAAAATATTGCAGTCGTTGCCTTTTTTTTGCACAATAGCAAACGGCTGGATAACAATAGGATTGGTGACAAAACCTGCTATGAGGGATGCAAGGGTGGCAAGGGACCGGCAAGATCCACAGCTTGACTGGCTCGGGAAGAGGACAGAGACCTTTTGCTGGCTAAATGACTCTTATTTGTTTTAGTTAAAGATTGTTTCTTATTTATCCAAGTGCTTTATTTAACACCTGGCATGTAAAAGCCGCCAGTGCTGCTGGCGGGTTTGGTGACAGGATTCACCATGCTCTGAGCCACAGAGCTGGAGATCCTGCCTGAAATACCTATCGATGGGGGCAAGAAAAGGGAGACCAGTGACACTAGGAATGAATTATTTACCCTCGGTAAAAGAAATCTTTCTAATTTGCCTTCTATCTCTTAGTATTCCATGAGGCCTCGGTGAAAAAAAAATAATTCCAGATATGACTCAATTATTTACAAACCCAATTTAGCAAAGTGGAGGGCACATGGTGAAGCGCAGTGTGTGCTTTAACGTTCTGCTGAGTAAGTAGCTCCATTTGAGACGAGAAATGACTATGAAAGGCCTTGCAAGCTTGGTGTTGTCTGCATCCTGCTTTGCAGCGTACCCGTGCGCATCCCCTGAGCTGATAACCCGTGTCCCCCCGGGGCGCTGGGGCTAAATTGGAGGATTCTGGTGCAGCAAAACAGCTTCTGGAGACAAGTCTGGATCCCTGCGCTCCAGGGTGACGCTGCGGCCGGGCAGGGGACGGAGCTGGCTGCCGGCACAAGGCTCATCCCTTGGGGCTCCTGCATTTGTCCCAGGGCAAAAAGCACCCGATGCTCCGTGGATGCCACCACGTTCCTCAGTTCCTCCAGGAAAAGGCTTCGGGAAAGAGCTACTGCGGCTCGTCAGGGATGTGCTAGGCTGCAATTAGACGTGTCTAAGTCACTGCAGGCAGCTACTGTTGAGGGCAAGCTGAGCTTTACCCCGTAATTGCAGGCGTTATTGTCTCCAGCATGTAAATAACAACTGCGTGCAGTGGGGTGTATTTTTCCAGTTATGAAGGCTTGCTAGTAGTCAGATTATATCTTGTTGCTGCTAACGCTTATTTCAGGGGGCAACGGGTGCGTTTTTGCTTCTTTTATGGCTTCTAAGCAGTCTAAATAGAAGTAATCGCTGTAATATGCAGGAAATAAATGGGTTCACCTTGATATGGGGGTCAGCACATGCATGAAGGGCACGTGCTCCTGCGTGTGTAGCAGTGGAGAACTTGGGCATATGGATTTAGGGGAGGTTTTGGACGGATTGCACAGACCTATGGAAAATCCCTGTGGATCCGCATGGCGTGGGGCTGCATCCTTGGGATGCAGGGACCAGGCATCTTTGCTGACTGTGACCGCAGGATCTGCGGAGCCAAAGGGGCGTTTGGGAAGCTCCTGGGTTTACCCGGCTCATTCCCGGTGGAAACGGAGCAGGCGGCGGCGCTTCTGCGGGCAGCGAGACGAGCCCAGGAGCCGGGAAGCGGGATCCCACGGGATGCGCGTCTGTCTGCGGCCCCGTGTCCCGCTCGCAGGCAGGAGCCTGCAAACACCCCGGATCAGAAAGCGCTGCCGGAGCGAGGGAGCAGCGAGGAGGCTCCGCTGCGAGACATGCAAAACCCAAGAGCAGACGAGCGGCGCTATCATGTAAATGAGCATTTCTAGGCTTCTGCTTTAATAGTCTCGGGTGCTATTTAGAGCAGACAGGCCGGGAGATGTCTGCTTTATTTTAAAAAAATGAAGTATGATTTTAAGCAGATAAAATCCCTTTAATTAGCCTGAGATTCTGGCTTATGTCTTCTAACAAGCTGTTTCCATGTGTCTGCCAGAAAGTTGGGGAAACATGGAAAGCAGCGACGGTGCGAGGCAGGAACCCAGGTAAATGCCAGCTTGCAGGAGACGCTTGTCTGGTGGTCCCTTTCCTCTGCTTTGTCATCTTCAACCGGGACATCTGCTTTGGGACGGAATAAATGAGCCCTTGTTTGAGCATCGGGTTGTTTCTGTGATGCAGCATTTAAATGATTTTTGGTTTTCTCCATGTCTGCACAGATAATTATCGTTTTGGCAACGCCAGCTGCAGTAACGAAGCCCTCCTCTCCTCGCACGCCAGCGTGGGTCCCTATGGAAGCGGATTCCTCCAACACACGGATCCTTTTGCACACAGCATGCCCAGGCATGGGGACCTTGTCACATTGCCCAGCATCCAGGTGCTCCTCGGTGGAATTTGGGAATCTACCGGGGTGCAGACGATGGTTTTGCCTAGTGATAGGGTTGCAAGAGGGCTTGGATCATAGGGATGCCAGGAGAGCTCGGTGCGGGCAATGCACCCTGCTCACTTCCTCGCAGTGCCAGGCTCGGGCAGCCCCTGCTGCTCCAGCCCTCGCCTATTTTCCACCTATCTAACCACAGGCAGTTTGTTTTTAAGCTCTTCAGTTATTGCTCTGTGGTGGGAATGGGCTGCACAGCCCGGTCCCCCTTGGACCAGACCAAACGCTGAAGGATTCCAGTGCTGGAAGCTCCATCCTTGCTGGGGACCCGCACGGTCCTCGGGGTGCAAAGGCCCCGGGAGATGCAAAGAGAGAAATTGGGAACAACAAGAATGTTGCAGCAGCAAAAACACCCCAAAAAACCCTGGTTAAAACGCCAGGCAGCCCAAACTGATTCTTTTTTCTTTCTCAATTGATGCCCAGGATGGCTCCAGCAGCAGAACATCTATTCTGCCTTTGAAGGGCAATTTTTGTCTAAATTGCACATTATTTTTGCCTATGTATTTCTCTTACAAGTTCCCCATTGCTTCCTATCGCTGAGCTGGGTCAGGAGAAGCGAAACTTCCATGATTCCCATGAAGATTTCCATGTCCATGGGTTTACACCAGGTGGCAAACGGCGGTGAGAGCAAGTGTTAACCAGGATCCTGGCAGCCTTTATTTTTTATTTTAAATTAATTGTTTTTGTTTTCCATTCAGAATTGTGTTATTTTCAAATAAAGGGATGAGGCTCTTTTTACAAATGACTAAAATTTGTCCCATCTTTAAGCGGAGGGGCTTTGCTTGTGCAACGACGTGAGTGTTTTACATGTCCCCACGTGAGAACTTCATTCTATGGGCGCGAGAAGGGAGAAAACCAAAGCCATGCAGTGGTGTTTGCAAAATCATATGAAAAAGGAATTACAAAGATGCTTCAGAAACAAGTTTACCAGCTGCTTTCCAAGACAGAGAAGAAAGCCTTTTCCTTCCAAAGACATTAAATTCAATTTTTTGTGCATTTTTTTTCCTTTGCATTCAACCCCCTTGCAGGACTGCAGGAATATTGTGTTTTTAGAGGACTGCTGCTTTTTGGCTCTGTGTTCTGCGGCAGCGAGCTGAGGGTTAGCACGAGTTTCTGCAGTTTCAAGAGGGTAAAAGCAGCAGGTTGCAACATGCACAGGGATTTTTGGGTGCTCTGGGTAGTGTAGTTTGCTTTCAGGCTAAGCTCTGTCTCATGCTTTAGCTGGGGTTTTGGATGAGGGAATTAGGGGAACAAGACAACCAGCCAGATGTAGATAAATCCTTGTTTTTATCTATTATATTTAATCAGAGAGGATGAAGATTAAGCACCAAGAGAAAGTTTCTCCTCTACTCCCAATTTATTGAAAAACTTGCATTCTCCCTAATGCATCATTAGGCGATTAATACAAAAAGAAGAGCAAATCCGTTCTGTTGCATTCATGGCCTTTATAGATGAAACCGAGAAGTTTATCTTTCCTTCTCACACAACCCCAAGCGCAGGAGCCTTGGATAGGCACAAATTGCCATTTATTGCAGATGTTTGCCCAGGAAGCCCAGCAAGGCGGCCAGTTACAATCTCATTCCTCTTATGAGCACAGGCTCTTCCAGAGTTTATCCATTATCTGTAACTATCATTTTTATTATTTATTTTATTCTTTTTTATTTTTATTTATTTATTTTATTTTAGTTTTCTTTTTATTATTTTTTAATTATTATTATGGCCCTAATCTGCCTTGCAAAGGCATCGGCTTCATGCAGGGGCTCCTGATGCACCTGATAGCCAGGATTGCACCAGCTCTCAGGGGTGACAGAGATGAAGGTAAAGGGGGTCTGTGCACCCCAAATGAGGACCATATGGAGCCTCTTTGCTCTCCACCAAGCAGTGGCTTCACTCGCATCCTTGCTGATCGATCCCGCTGCCTCCTGGGGCTCGTAACCTTGACCTTGCTTAAGGGAAAGCACATGAGGAGCAAGCAACACCAACACCTTCCTCTGCAAATGATTGCATGGGTTCATAGAGCTCCATCTGGAGATGGGGCTGCCTCCTGGGCAGCTGAATCTCTGGGCACTGTCCCCATCTAGTGGCACTTTGCTGCTGGTCTGCAGGGGCAGCTGTTGCCCCTTGCTGCTGTGGGGCTTGCCCCATCCACACTTATTTCTTCCCCTTAATATTGCCCTTAACCAGTTGCAAGTCAAAAGCCTGCAAGCGTGGTGGAAGCTTTGCCTGATGTTTTTCCCATCCTTGCCGATAAGGAGCAGCTCTGCTGGATCAAAGGAAGGTGATTTCCATGGTAAGATATCCATGGTTTTCTTTGGGAAATGGGCAGGTTGCATTTAAACCTCTGGCTTTGGGTATTTTGGTGTGGGAGGAAAGGCTTGTGGGAGACTTTCATGCTCTCAAGAGCTTGGGCTACTGTAGGTGGAAATGCATTGAATTATGACAGACCAAAACAATTCTCGAGCGAAAACAGAGTGGGGAAGGGTGTGTGTGCTCGTCGTATGGCCACAATTATGTTATTGAGTGGTTTGTTTCGGTTTATGGAGGAAATGTGCAGTGAAGACACCCTCTGCTTGCTGCTCGGGTCATGCTGGCATGAAGCGTGTTCCTCTCCTGGTCAAAACCCAGGTCTTATTTCCTGTCTAATGCTCAGAAACTGGAGATGAGCAAATCCAGGGTGTTTATCCTGGATTTCCTCCCTCTTGGTATGGTCCTTTTAGTCCTTCATGGATTTGGTGATCCCTGGCACGTTTGCATGAGCTCCTGGTGGGACCTGGAGGTGACTCTCCACCATCCCTGTGCCACTGCCTTGATTTTCAAGGCTCGATTTCCACATGGGAAAGCGAAATGGACCCTCTATATCAAAGCAACGACCTCCCCTCTCCACAGCTGCAGCGGGACAAGGGGCAGGATGAGGCTGGTGGCCAAGTACCTGGCACTGTGGTTGTCTCCGAAATGGTTCTCAGCGCAGCGGGTCCCGCTCGTTTTGCATAATAAAGCTTCTCTTGGGCATTTCTTCCCCATATGTTGCTTTGGGTTGAGTTTTCTCTGGTTTTGAGTCACCGCTGGCCCCTGCACAGATAAGAAACAGAAGATGTGAACGCAGGAGCTGGCTCTGTTGGGCGCTTTTGGTGTTTCCCGTGGGTAGCTGAGCGGCCTGCGAGGTGCTCCAGCACCCTGGCAAGAAGAGGGGGAAGGAGTCATGTAACTCATGAGAAAAAAGGCAAAATTGCACTTTCTGGTGCGCAGCTGGTGCTTCCTGACAGCCCCAGTTCCAAGAGCCCCGTGCGGGGCCACCTGCAGCCACGCCGTCCCTGTGGTCACCTCCATGGGACGCAGTGCAGGCAACGAGGGCCCCCGCGCCCCCCGAAACCAGGTGGCAACCTCAAGCATCGCGGCTGCCGGCGCCTCCCCCCCGGCCGAGAGCTCCGTGTGGTTTCTCGGTTCCCTCGTGCCAGCGCCGTGGTGGTGCCCGCTCCGCGCGCTGCCGGGAGCAGGGGCGACCACATCTGAGCAGCGAGAGCGCAAGCCCTGCGAAGAGCAGAACGAGAAGGGCTGCTTCTGCAGCAGCGAAATCAACTGTTTTTATGGTTTATTTTTATTTTTTGAGGCAACCCCTTGCTCTGCATTGGTGCAGGGTGGCCGGAGCCCCGGGGCTGGGGCGAGGGATGCTGCAGCCACTGTGATCTTGGGGCTTCGGGGGTGAGAAATCAGTCAGCAGGTGCCTTGTCTTGGCTGTAGATAGCGCTGCTGCTGCTGATTAATTAGGGACAGACCTGACAAACCTGCTCCATAACTTTCCTTTTGGAAAAGGAGAGCTCGTCTTGTTATCTTCATGCCTTCATGAGCGTCTTTGCAAGTGCATTTGTCTGCACAAGTGCAGCAGTCTGCATATCTATACACACACCTCATGATTATTTCGAGTCTCATCTTCGACACTTAATCATTCCCCTATCTTTTAGGGAAGGGAATTCTACTTTCTCACCTTGTTTTTGCTTTGTTATCTTTACAGGAGTCTCGGATTAGAAACTGAAATATTTTTCAGATTTTCCATCTGGCCCCCAAAGCCTGACAGATTTTTATTTTTTATTTACTAACCTTCTGTGCATGGAAAAAGTTTCCCTTTGCTTGAAAGATTAAGGTGATCTGGGAGCAAAGAACTTGTTTTCAAAAGGCTTCAAGATCAGTTTTATTTTTTTATTATTATTTTTAAGCTCCTAACAAGAGACTTGAAAGGGTATTGTATTTTTGAGGGCTCTGAGCTGCTCTTTCTGTGATGCTCCAGTACAAGTCACTGAAAGGTAGAACTGAGTGAGATTTAGTAAAATATTTGACTTCAGCTGTGAAGGTTGGGAGAAAATAGGAGATTTGGGCAATATTTTATGATTTTCATAGAACTGGAATTTGTAGAGCTTTTTAATATTTTAACAGGTATCATGGCTATCTATATGGAATAGCCATGTGTTTCTGGTGCTAGCATACTTCAAGAGAGGGAAAATATTAACAAGAAAGATAAAGAATTCTGTGATTCTCTAGGAATCTTTCAGAAAGGAGCTTTATCGGCGCCTCCCTGCCTGCAGCACTGGGTAACGAGCTGGAGATTTCTCTTAAAAACGGCCCAGAGCGCTAAGGGCAGCTCTTTGTGCACAGTTCATTCCAGCATGGATGGGATGTGCACCCATAAAGTAGCATTTTTGGCTTCAATTAATTTTACTTGGAGCTTCCCAAGCCTCCCTGGAAGCGCATGGCTAAACCTGGAGACTTGGAGAGGGTTGTCTTCAAGGGGAGCCTTGTGCATGGACAGCTCCATGGTCCATCCGTGGACCTGGTGGGTTTCCATCACCTTGCCACTTGGGAAGAACATGTGTCTTAGCAGCTTCCAAGGAAAAAGCCACCTTTTTTCCCCACATTTCATTCTTTTTGACATGCTTTAATGAAAGAACGTGCCTGTGTTCAGCCAACACATCCAGTGTGTTGGTTATAGCGCTGCCCAACCGACTTGGTCCTGATGGAGCTGCAGGAGTGGAAGACACATTGTCCGGGATGGAGAAGGGGACCTGGTGCTCCCCAAGCTCACCTGCAGCCAGGGAATTCCTTCCCAAAGGTCCAGCTCTGCACAGTTTGCCCCAAAATGCCAAAGCAGCCCCATATGGGCTAAAAGGAGACAGGGGACACGGCCAGGGCACCTGGCCCTGGTAGCAGAAGCCACCAAGATGCAGTGACCCTGCTGGATCTGACCAGGATGCTGCGGTCAGCTCTTGTGCGAGGTCAGGAGGCCCTCGCTGCCCACAGGAACTTGGTTTTGTGTCTCATGGCACATAAAACAAACCTGCATTTAATGTCTCTGCGCAATGCGCTCGGGCTTTGATCTCCTCCTGTAGCCTCTTTTACGCCCGGTGTAATAAACCGTATTTAGTGCATGAAGAGGGGGGAAAAATCCACTTACCTTTTCTGCTGACTTTGCCTGAGAGGTTAATTGGACACCTACTCGGGGACCTGCTTCCAAGTTTCTGATCCTTCTTGCTGGTGCATTTTGAATTCACCTCTAAAGGAAACAATGAATTAAATTGCGCCTTCCCTCCTCTCCCCATGAGAAAGTAAAAGCATTAAAATGTACCAAAGCGAGAAAGGGGAGGATTGACAGAATTTAATGCAGCTGTTGTGCAGAATCTGGGTTTATATCATTTATGAAGGGAAGTTTGGGGGTTTGGCTGGCTTTCAGGTGACATTATCACTGCAGGACGCAGTGCGTTCCCCTGGAAGCTGAGCTCAAAGCGCCTCGTTGCAACCTGTGTGTGTGTGTAATGGACGTGCCCCTATTAAATACAAGTTCTGGCAGCGCAGGTCCGCTGTATTTGTCAGCTTTTGGGTTGCTTCCTTCTCCTAATTGTGCTCGTTTTCACATTTGAAGGTAATTGGGGGAATTTTAATATGGGGAGAACAAAAAATAAGGCAACTGCTGTGAGATCAGTGAGGATGAAGCATTTCAGGGCGCTTTGGAGCTGGTGCATCTCCTGCTAGCAAGGCTTGTTGCACCAAGAGGTACGTTTTGGCTGTGACCTGTTTTCAGCCGGCAGTTTGGAGTGCAAGACGCTGCTTCCTGTGACTAAGAGGTAGAAATCTGGTGCGTAAGTCTTGGATCGTGCAGAGAAATGAATATAAAGATGTCCTATAGGTCAGCCGGATAGGGTAAAACCCAACTCTCCTTCAGCGCACGCAGAACTCCTTAATTTTTGCTCACAAGCTAAAGAAAACTCTAAAAATCTTCCACCTGGCTGTGTTTTTAGGGAGTTTTCTCGCACCAGAGCTCACCTGGAGTCATTTGCAAATGGGTCACTTGCAATTCCGAAGATCCCGGTCCGTGGTTCTCTAATCCTCTCCTCCGAGATGCCCCCGAGCAGCCGCCGTCTGCTGGCGTGACTGAACTCCGCGCATCCCTCCCCAAATAATTCTACGTTTCCCCCAGTCCTTCCCAAACCCAATGAATTATTTATGGCGCAGGGCAGCTTCAGAAGGGAAGTTGTATCCACTAGTACTTCGGGCAACCCTGATTAAATCGGAGCTGGCCAAAGGTTTTGATTAAACCGACACTAATAATTTGTCATGAATGATTTATGGGGTGAATTTCCATTGCGTTTTGCTCTTTCGCATTCTTCCGTGTGCAGACAAAAAGCGCGGAGATAGGAGTTTCATCACATCCCTTCTCTCTGCTGCTTGTTTTTAAGAAAGGGATGAGCTCTGCAAGGTGCTCCTTATTCCATGAATTCAGTAAATGCCATTAATGGTTTATTTCTGGGCTCCTGCAAGCAATGTAAGGGTGCATTTGGATTGTGAAGTCGAGTTGTTTCCAAAAGTTTGACTCAAGACCCAAGGGATATGGCGAACCGAATCCTTTAGGGCCCTTTGCAAACAATTTGGGAGTGGGAGATGGAGGGAAATAGCCATTAACTGCTCCACATGTTGATGAAGCAGCCTCAGCAATCGCTATTACTTTGTCAAAGTGAAATTTGCCCCTCTAGCAAAGCCCAGAGCAAACCCCTTTTCCTCGGGTAGTACAGTTCGAAACTCCAGATTTTCCCCCTGAGACCCAAGTATTGGAGGTGACTGTAGAATTTAATAGAAGGCGATGAAGGTTCTGCAGGACTTCTAACTGTCACGTGAAAATGAATAAAGCTTAAGCAGTTTTACTACAAAAATCTATTGGGAACTTCAAGAGAAGATATAAGTCGCTCCCCCTTTCCCCTTTCCCTTGCCCCAAGGATGTTTTTACTCTATTTGATGCAAATCCTTGTAGTGGTTTCATAGCTCCACGTTGTTTTCATCCCCCTGGCATAAGGATTTTCCCAAGCAGTGTCCTGGCAGGGAGGACCAAACACCTGATGCATTAGATGATGCATTTGTTGATGCAGTATCATAATCTGCCTTCTACTCTGATCATCCATGGGCCTTCCCTGTCCTCAGATCTTGGATGCTGGAGGCCACAATGTGGGAATGCTGCATGGAGTGGGAATGAGCCAGGGATAGGGGCTGGGGAGAGACCCCAGGAGGTTTTTGTTACAACAGAAATCTAGAAATATCAGGCACTGGGGAGGTAGCTGTGGAAAGCAGCGATATTCAGATAGGAATATCCTCCAGAGAGGAAAAAATAAATGGAATAGTCTTGGAATAAACCAGGACTAAACACAGCCAGCCCATGTGGTCCTGTTGGGAGACCTACCTGGGCCAAACGTGGGTTAGTCGGTGTATAATGTACATATGTGTCAGCACATGTTGAAACACGTCTTATCCCATGAAACAAGCGGGTTAAGACGTCATATGAGCTGCACATTACTGAGCCGAAAACCAAAATGCCTCGTTAAAAACGGATTGAATCAGAAGATATCTTGTAATTAGCCCAGACTGATGACTAAGCTATGAGAATACACTTTACCACGGGAGATATTTTACTGTGCAGCCTAAACGGTTTAAAAGTTCTTTGATATTCATTTTAATAATGCCAGCTGTATGAGAATACTTTTGCAACTTGAGCAAGAGGGTTTTTTTTTTCTTAACACCTGGAATTAACCATTGACTCTTCCCTAAGAGTCTTATTTTCACTCTTGTGCAACTAGTAACCTCTATTAGGATGCGTTGTGGTGCCCGGGTCGGTCCCACCGGAGCGGGTTGCGGTTAGGAGTGGGCAGCAGGACCCAGGATAGGGAGCATGGGTGAACTTGGCCCTTGCCATTCCCATGACACCGGGGGACCCGCGCAATAAATGCCAGAACCAGATTTTTTCCAAGGGAATCTCAAATGAAATTAAGCCATTTGTGTTTGCTTTAATATAGGGATGTGTGATACCATCTGTCTACAGCATTAGTCTGTGCTGCTGCCTTTGAAGCGGTAATTGGTACTAGGGTGGTGTGTTGGAGCTTCCATGCTAGGCAGGATTCTGGAATGAGTCTCGGTTATCCAGACAAATGGGCATTTTCATGGTATTACCCACCACCACGTGATGCTACGTATTCCTCATCAGCGGCCGCGTTCAGGTTTGGGCATCGCTGGGGTTTGGGGTTTTTCCCTAGTTAATTAAGAGTTGTGAGAAAGGAAAAAACATTCCGGGTGTTGGAGAGGAAAGGTTAAATGAGGAAAATGTGGGAAGCGCAGCTGGGTGATGCTTAAGGTGGTCACGGTCCCTGACATTGAATGGGTTAAGAATCAGGATTGCTGCCCATCCTGCAGGCAATGCAGCAAAAGGTGGAGGTACCAAGTTGGAAAAAGCAAAATGCGTGTGAAATAGCAGGATGTGGTCTTGAAAATGAGATGTTTAAGACGGAGGATAGGTCCCAGCATGGGGAATGTGAAGGAAAGAGCATCCTGGTGCTGCCCGTGCTCCTGTCCTCTGCTGACGAGGAGGGGTTGAGCTTGGGCACAGCAGCAAGGAGGCCTGGGGGAAATTCCTGCCCTTTGGACATGGCAAACTCCCTTGCTGCAATTCCCTGGGGATGTTGCAGAGCGTGGTCCCATAGCAGTGCAAGGGTAGGGCACATACAGCCCTGTACAGCCTCTGGTTCCCTGGTTTTGGGCGCAACTGCTGACTCCATCGCACGGGCTCACACGGGCTACGAGCTGCATCTGGTTTGTGCAACAGTTTGGGTTTTGTTGGATTACAAGTTCCGAGATGATGCCCGCAAAGGAATTTTAATTAGGGAAGTCAGAAGGGTTCTGCTGGGAGACAGGCAAACCGCAGCAATTATCAGCGGTGAGAAAACCAGCAAGGAGCAAGTATCAGGGAATTCATTCTTATGAAGAATTACCTGAATGTGACTGTTAAGGATGACTGTCACAGATTTTTTTTTTTTTAATTATTTTTTTTTCATAAGGAAAATTACTTAAAACTGTGGTAACTTGCACTCCTAAGCTTTACCCAATGTTCAACTGTATGCATGAGTCCTTTGCATTTTTCTTCAGAAGAAAGCCCAGATTGGTATTCAGGATCTTGTTCATTATGCCAGTGTAACAAATTACAGTTTTGATCTTAATTTATATGAGTAACATGAAAAGGAAACACTCTCTCTGCAGTGAAATTCTGTCCCTCCTGATGCCAGCACCAGGAGATGGTGGCGGTGGCTTCCTCCTTGGACACATCGTGGATCCTGGTTGTTGTCCAGGGAGAGCAGCTAATGCAAGAGGATTTGCCTTCAGCAGATGGATGCTGCAAAGATCAGAACGAAGCAAGTCCATTTATAGCAGCCGCTGCTGTTTCGCTCTGCATCTCGCCCTGGATGAGGCCGTGGAATTGAACCTCTCGTGGTTCCTAAGTGCCCACCTGTAACTGTTGCCTTTATAAATAAGGAAGCAAGTGTGCGGAGATAAATGGCTTACCAGAAGTCACCCTAATTGCTCCTGACGTTGATCATTAAGCAGCGCAACGCAGCGGAGAAGGGCAGTGAGACCTGCTAATGGATCAAGACGCCTGGTGACACCTGAACTAAGTGGTGGCCCAAATAGGCACCGTCAGCGCTGGCCTCGGCACAAAGCCCAGAACCACGGTGGAAACTTCTCTTCCAGCAGCCCATTATTTGGGTTGGGAGACGTGGTTTTGGCTCAACTCCAAGTACCAGGAATACTGCCCTATATAAAGGATTTGCAGCCCCGCAAGAGATGAGGGGGACAAAACGCAGCCAAAAGCAGCCCTTGTCTTCCTACCAGCACGTGAGTTTTGAGACAGGTGGAGTGGTTTGATGCACAGCCCCTCTTCTGCAAAGCCTGCAGTTGTGCCCAGCTGTGCTAACATGCAGATGCATCCTATTTCTTGACCAAATGTAACAGAAACGGCTTATTAGCTCCTAAAAGCCTGCAAAGAGGGTATACCCCTTAAGTTGCAATTAGCTCTCCCACTCATAAGGGCAATATGTATTTATAAAGGGTCTTGACAGCTCTTCTCTAAATAGTTTAGAGGGGGAAGCTGTATTTGCTTCATAAGTGTGAAGATATGGAATAGATTTTTGCAGATATGGATTAGATTTTTGCAGATTTAAAGCAAGGTTGACCTCTGAGTTTTGCTCCATATCCCTATTACTGCTAAGCACAGGGAAAAAAAAAAGATCCCTCCTTTAAGTACTTAATTTGACTATTCAGAACAAAAGGAAGAGTGGGAGGAGGATGTCGGTCAAAGGCCCCAGGAAGGTGCCAGGTGGACGTTCGAACAACCGCAAGATCCGTCTCTGCTGATGTCAGAGGTAACTCTGTGCACTCAGCTGTTTCTATGGAATTTTGCTCCCGTTAGAGGAAATCTTAGGGGCTGGGGGAGTAATGAAGAGGAATAATTAATAAACTTGGTGCTTCTGGGGTGTGTTGCATGTTGTGGGCAGGCGCGGCAAGCCGGAGATTGAGACATTGGAGTGAGCACAGGGTTATTCAGCTCCTAATGCAGGTAGTGGAGGAGTCCCCAGGGGTGAGGACACCTTGCCATGGCCCTGCAGGGTTTTCTCTAGCTCGGAACAAGGCTCGTGATTAGAAATAAATGTAGCTGCTTTGCATCTGCAGCCGAGACAAACCCACATTTAAAACGTGATGCAAATGGTTCTTCTTCGCAGCAAGTTCACCACCCCATAGGGACATGTAGACCCAACCCAATACAAGCTGCAGAACCATCTATGTTCGTCTTGACAATCTCAGTTATAACCCAGCTTGGTGGGTTCCTGCTCAGGAGTTTCAATAGCCAAAGCCAGAGGTTGGCAGCAAAAATTGTTCTCCTCTCCTTATAAGTAAGTACTACAAAGGAGTAAGGCTGTATGACCGATTTTTGTGATTTGAGGTATTGACGGATGTTTGTCTCAGCCTGTGGAAAGCTTCCCAAATGCAATAATTTTGCTTAGTATCTGGAGATACCTGCTGCTTATAAGAGAACTTTGCATAGATATTGCATTTTTTTTAAGAGGAAACCCACTGAATAACCATCATTAAAACGAATTGATTTTTAACTTAGACCCACTTAAAAAAGACGCCTTCTTGCTATAAAGCTAAAGACTTTTAGCTTCTTGCTTTTAATATGGCACTTCCTCCGAAAATGGTTGCGGATGCAGGTTTTGCCTGGCAAGCCTGCCGTATCACATACCATGCTGAAATAGCTGTTTCCCCTGCGTGCTGCTTGCCCACATGAAGAGCAAATAATTCTTCTTTTGAGAACAGAGAAACCTTTTTCTTGCGACCTACTTGAGTTTTTTGAGGTTCTGTGCTGCAGGTTCCCTGATGCTACTTTGGCTCGCAGAATTTTGGGGGATATTTTTGGGTGGCTCTTTTAAGATTTTTAACTACTGGATGTGCTCACCATGGTTTGTAGCTGGAAATGCATCGTGTTGAGGTGATAGATCAGCATCAAATAAAGGAAATGGACTGATGAGGGAAGCTGGACGAGCAACTAAGATCCAATATTGTACAAGTTGGGTAATACGGATAGGTGAGTTGGAGGAAGAGGGGTAGGGAGGCTGGGGTAGAAGGATGCTGCAGAGCCCGCCCAAGAGGTTGGAGCTTTGGGATGGAAGGAGAGCAGTAGGATGGGAAGAACAGAAAGAAAGAGAAAGGAAGACCCAAAGTAGGTCAAACTTGACTTCAAAGAGCACCAAATGCTGAAGCTCTGTGTGCGTCTGCGCTGGGAAAGTTCACAACCGTTTTCCACGCTTGGGCTGAAATAGTAACGTATGTGCAGAGCACGTGTTCACAGCCGAGCTGCCAGAGGTGATCCGTGGGAGCCTGCAAACAGGATAGCTCCCAGGAGGTTTGGAGCGGGGTCCATCTCCAGAGTTTGGCAGGAGGTGCCTTTTGCACAATAATTTTAGTGGGGTGGGCGAGTTGTTTCCCTTTTGCTCTCTCAGGTCCACTGCAAATTGACTTTGACCTCCTGCAAAATGCCATCCATGGCTCTGAAAATGGTGAATGTAAGTCTTATTCATTGGGGAATTTCTAAATTGACAGCTCTGAATTATGAGGGATTCTATTTGCAGATGCGGAGATGCACATGTGGGGAACTGGCAGTGCCAAATCTAGTCCAGTCCTTGAAATGAGAACTGATTCATTTCTTCCCCTTGTGTCTCCATCCACTGAGAGCTTGAGGGTGAGCTGGGAGAGCCAATCTCTCCAAAGGAGGCAGGAAAGCAAAGAACAAATTATTTTCTTCATATATTACGAGTGCTTGTTAACCGGTAGGGTAGGCATCTCCGGACACTTCTTCAAGACCTGGCTCACTTTTTACAGTTCATCGTATCACACTCCTGCATTTCATAGTTCAAGAGACAAATCTTCTTGCTGATGTCTGGAAATTCATTTAAAAGGGAATAAGACCTAATAAAATGTGGTGACATAAAAATATTGGCTGGAAACCAAGTTCTGGGAGTTATTCTTGCTTCGTATCGCTTTGCACTCCAGTGAAGGTCTTGCTTTGCCCTTTTCAAAGCATTTTCTATAATTTAGTAATGAAGGTAGCAAGTTAGACTAAGGTTTCATCTGTTCTGTGCCAAATCTTAGACTGCAGCGTATGTGGTGCTGAAAACTGGGGAGGGAATTGCTGGAGTTGTGGAGGGCACGGAACAAATGGAAAAGCAGATAACGGCCCCACTGGAGCCAAATGTCCAGAGAAACGGATTGCACTTGGAAGAGTTTTAGACATTTTCCCTCTACAAGTTATGGCTCTCTGTGGAAATGAACCCGGCACACCCCAACCAGCTCAAAAGCATTTTTACCTCGGAGAGCGATGTTGAAATAAACCTGCAGTGTGAGTATTTGAGGAATACCAGCTGCCGTTACAAACACGCAGGATGTTTCTCCTCAGAGTGCATAAAATGAAAGAGAAACCATCCCCGAGCTCATGGCTCCCCGGGATGGGAGAGCCAAACCTGCAGTTTTATGGGAACGCAAAGGTCTCCACCAAGAAACAAGATTTCTGCAAGAGGAGAAACCCGAGTGAGGTCTCACCATCAAGTAACAAGTTCATCTGTTGCTGCCCTGACTGGGCATCATCGTCAGGATCATGTTGGATGGAAGGAGAAACAACAGGGCATGGACAAGCAGGATGGTGACATCCACACTCCTTAGGTTGGAAGTGCTGCTGCTGCAGCAGAAGGATGGCCTAGCAAAATATGAAAACGAATGGGATATTTTCAGCTTCCAGGTTGGCAAATGCTGTGCACCTTAATGTCTTGCCATAAACAGTGTTCTGTAATATTAAAGCAAAATCTTCAGGCTATGAAAGGTAAGCAAGGAAAATTCAGGCCTTTCACGGTAAACTTAAATATGAGAGTAGATGTATAGGGAAATAAGTGATAAAATCTTCATTATTTCAGAGAAAGAGGCAATCAGTTGGGGTTTACAAGTGAGTCAAAGCATTGATGTTAGTGCTGAGGAAGCAGGGATTAAGCAGGTTAGGAAGGATCTGGAGGTGTCTTCCAGGAGATAGGGGAATTCTCAATAAATTACCGAATCCGAACAAGGCAAGAGGCGAATGAGCCCATGGCCCCAAGGTGCTTCTCAGGAAGTCTGTGCTAAGGTGGTCTGAAAGAGGGCCGGAATGGGCAAATTCCTCCAAATTCCAGAGCGAAAAGTGGGATGGAAGGAAAGGCTTGTGCGTATGTAGGAAAAACAGGGACTTGCTTCCCTTGTGTATGAGCGCAAAATTATTAAATGTTTTGATCAATGGAAAATATTCCTTTTATAAGGGAAGAAGTTTTGCAGGATATGACCAAAGTGTCTCGGTTGTGCATGTCACCAGGGCAGTGGCAAGTGCTCTCTCTAAAACAGAGCTTGCGTTTGCTTTTTGTTCAAGTGCTGGTTGGGTCACAACTGCCTCGTGTTGGTATTTCACTAGAAAATACCACAGATCTGTGTAGTTTGGAGCAAGCGGTGGCCTTGGGGCCAAATTGCACTGGTGGAATGACCAATTGCAGCCTCTGGAGTCTGTCATTTCTTCCCTAAACCACTAAATTCCAACAAGCCGCATGGTAACTGCGGAGTGTGCCATGGAGTAACCATTTCTGATAGGAAAAAGCAAAAACCAGAGTTTTCCTCCTTGTTTCAGAGACACTCTGTCAATAAGAAATGAAAAGTGATTTAAGTGCATGGGTTGCATGATGAATGAGGATGGGATAAGCCCACACAGAGGATCAGGATGGTGTGAGGGCCTTTGCTTTTGTACTCAAGAGGCAAAAACCTGAGTGCCGCTTGCAATGCAAGTCCTTGGAATGTATCTTGGAAGGTGAATGTTGATCCATCACGCTGCCTTTGATTTTGTCTTGCAGTGGGTGTTTCATGGAATAATAGCTCAGCTACAGCAATTAAGCATGACTCCTAATTGCCTCGATTAAGGTTGAAAATATCCTGCAATAAAGGAGGGTGAGTGGGAGCATGAAGCACGGTTATAAGCAAATATATAAACTTGTTTAGACAGACTGGACGTTCAGGCCGGGGCTGTGTCCAGCTTTAATGGATTTGGGGGATCGGAGGAGGCAGCAGGATCCCCCTTCCCGAGTTTGTGCGGGAAACGCTCAGCTCCAGCACTGCGTCATTCCCTCTTTTTCCTCCCTGACCTTCCCAGATGGGTTCTTGTGTTGGTAGAGATGGAGCGTGCTATTTGCCCCATTGATTTTTAATAATCTCTCGTGGAAGGGCTTCTTTGCCAGCGTTTAGCAGCAAATTTGGAGGTTCTCCCTCCTTGCAGCGGCAGAGAGTGTCTGCCCAGGAGAACACGTGTCGCTCCGCTCCCTCCGGAGCCCGGATCGGGAATTCTGCTTAGCTCGCCCGACATCCGAATGACAAATCCGCTAATAGTAATGTTGGCACGAGACGTTTCCCTTTCTCTTTAATGATTATTAGCTCATCCTCCCTCACTCAGTGCCTGGGGACTGCCTCTGCTTGGTGCATTCCCAGCCAAATGGGAATGCTGTCACCGGGCTGCTTTGTCCTTGTCTAAACCCATAGGTTTAGACCTGCTCTACCCCAGGTAATGGTCCTGGAACACATCTGATTATTACTATTATTTTTAAAATTATTTTTTCCTTTATTTTGAGAAGTGGTGCCCTCCGTGCTATTTCTCTCTAGTTTCCCAGACATTTTTGGTACATGGGCATGAAAACCTGTGTGGGTTTGAACGTGAGCCTCATGCTGTATTTTTTTTTAATAGGCAGAACTAGTTCAGCCAAGCAGAAGAGCAGTTGCTCCAGCAGAATCTCTCCCTTCATCCTCATTTTAAGTTCTAGCTTACATGAACTGAACCAAACTGCTTGAGATGTAGTCTAGAGCCCAGAGGAACCGTGAAAGAGATCAGGCTGTAGTTGCACAGAGTTGAAAATTGGGAAAAAATAGGGAAAATTGGGAAAAACGAGGAGCAAAAAAAGAAAGCTGGAGTGAAGAATTGGAGATATGGTTGAAAAAGGGGTAGGGACAGAAGATGGGGGAGATCCTGGTGTAGTCACAGTGAGGACACTTATCTTTGCTGCCACCCATTTTGGGGACGCGGGATGCACGAGGTGGCAGGGCTGAGCTGCTGCTGGACAAGCACTAAGGCATCTTCCTTCAGCGTTATTTTATATCCTTTGTCTCCTGTATATCCTGGCAGCGGGTGGGATGCAGCTCGTCTGAATCCGCTCTCTGTCGTGCTAAGCAGCCTCCTCGTGGGGTGGTCTGGCTGTAATTCTGCTCCTGCGCTGCCGTCCTGCGAGGACATCGCGCTGCTGTCCCTTGTGAGCACTAAATATAATCCAGAAATACCATCCTGTAAACAAAACACAAGCTTGAGCCTTTCCAAGGGGCTCCTTAGCATATCGCATTCATTTGGCCTTTGTATAATAACAAGGTAAGTGCTCGGAATCTGTTGGCTGCTGCAAAGCTCACAAAACCCTTCTGTGCCCAAAACCAAACGGGCAGGGGGCTCCTAAGGGGCTCGTAGACCGGCGTTAACTCTGATTAATGACATCTTTGTCACTTGCACTATTATTCTTTTTATTAGGTGCATTTTTCAGGGCTTAGCGTGCCAAGTGCTGAAGTAACGGCCAACTTCTCCCAGTAAAACTTTCAATCAAAGTTTAAGACCGAGGATCAAAAAATGCCTTCGGATAGAGGCGCTGACAGAGTGTCATAGAGACAGACATAAACCACTTTGATTAAAAGACAGTAGATTCTGGTAGCACTAATTATTAGCAAGGAAATCAAGAACTTAATGTATATATATATATGTGTGTTTGTAATCTGAAGTCTTAAGTGGGGCTTTTTGACTTCTGCCTTATTTTCTTCCAGTATTCTTGCAGGAAAGCATTTTACACACTACTATGTGTGGGTTTTGTGTGTTTTTTATTTATTTATTTTATTTATTTATTGTATTTGTAGTTTGCTTTGTTTAGGCTTCTGTTCCTTTCTCATGTGCCAAGGCAGAGGAAGCAATTTGGGACTTTCTGAAGCATCTCCAACTCCTCTCAGGTTGTCCCACCTCTTCTCAAGGCGCCGTGCACGTCCCGAATGTCCTGCAATAACGTGACTGTATTTCCACGCTGCCTCTGATCGTTCTCGGAGGCGAGACGAAACTTGGCTTTTCCTTCTCGGAGGTGGCGCACATCAAAGGGCAGAATCTCTTCCAAGGGAGGAAGCCCACATCCTCACAGGATGCTCTGCAAGCTGTTAGCAGTGCTCTTCGTGCTGGATTCGATCCAGGCTGGATGCGGCGAGGCAGAGACATCCCTGCGGAGCCGGAGCCGGCAGCATCCCCGGGGACGAGGGCTGCGCTCGGCCAGACCTCGGGAAATGCTTGGGCTTCGTGTCAGGAAGCTGTGTCTGTCCCCAAACCCTTGGGGACAAGGGGAAAAGCTGCCCCTGGGCTCAGCTTTGTGCGCTGATGCCTCTGAGCCCTTTTCTCCCCCGTTTCTGAATGAGTAGCTGGAAGTCTTTGTGCTGAGGTTGGTGCCGCAGCGGTCCAGGGTCTGACGTGCAGTTGGTCTCCCGCTGTCGTGGGCATCAGTCGGGGCTCTCATGGTCAGACCCAGGGACATATGGAGCAAATGTGCATCATCCTGCCCGGCATCTGCTTTATTTCTATATGAACAACAAACCGGAGGACTTGGCTGTGCGCGCTGGGGTGTCGGTTGCCCCTGAGCAGCCCCATGTGGCTGGCACCCTGCCCTGCGTGCGGGTACGGAGGGCTGCATGTGCTGAGAATTAAGGGAAAAAAGGAAATAAAAAGAAAAAAAGGGGTAAACTTGCAGCCATGAACAAACCCAGGGCTGTGTAAAGGGGAAGGAGATGTTTCCAGAAACTGGGGAGTGCTGGGATGAGGCAGCTTCCCATCAGGAAAGGCTGAGTTGGAGGAATTGGAAAGCTTCATGGGGATGCACCAGCTTTATTGACTTAAAGGGGATAAATTACAGTTAGGATTTGTTTAGGCTTTCCTGCTTTAATTTTATAGAGGAAAAGTAGTTATAAGCAGAAAAGCTGTTGAAAAGATATGAAACACTTAAACTGTACTGAATCCTTGCACTCTGGATGCGATCCAGGCGTTAGCATTAGATCCTGGGGGAGCATCCGCAGGGTTAACGTTGTTATCCGCAAGGCCCTGGCAGGTCCCACAGTGCTTGCTAAAATTCCTTTAGGGATAAATCCCTTTTCTATGCAATTCCATGAATTCAGATAGCTGGGAAGGGAAAGATCGCAGCTTGGAGGGAATTTGGCTGCGGAGCGCAGGCTGCAGGGGCTCTAGGAGCCGGTCTCGGCGCAGCCGGGAGCAGATGCGGGGACAGACGCTGTGGCCTGGGGTCCCCCTGGGACACGACTGCACAGCCGAGCCGCCTCTCAGCTTTTTAGGGAGGAAAAAACCCAAAAATCTTGCACGGAGCAGCCCCAGTGCCATTGCAAACGGCCGCTCACCTTGTGCTAACACAGTCCTCCCGCTCCTGCAAGGGATGTGGCCATGGGGCGCTCGATACCCGTCTTTAATCCTGCGCCAGGGCTGCTTCCCAGGCCTATTTTTCTCCTAGGAGGGGGTATCCTCCTTCTTGCTCTTACATCTGTGCCCTCCTTGGAAGCTGGAGCTTTTCCTGGCCGGTCATAATATTTTGGTTATTTTCCCCAGGAACACTGTGTGCTGGGGAATTGGAGTGAGGATTTAGGCTAAACCCCTGCGAGGATGGGGGCAGGAGCAGGGCTGGCCCGGCATCCCGGGGGGAATTTGCTTCCCTGCAAGGAGGAAGCCCCAAACCGCAGCGCTTTGGCCACAGCCTTCCCTAAGCCATAGATGCTCCTTTTGGCAAAGGGAGAAGTAGCTGGAAAGGAAACTGTATATTAAATAATACCTGTCCCAATGAACACCACGGTGAATCGATCCTTTTCAGGATGACTGATGGTTTAATGAATGCAATTTATTACCCTAAATACGTCCTGTTATTCTGCTCTCCGGTGCTGGTGGTAGTTGCTCCAGCTACTTTATTGCAATCACATTCATATTCCCTCAGCAGAAGCATAAATATTTTATTGCAGCTCTTAGAGATACAGAAAATCTTACATTTTGTAGTCATTTTTGTGCAAAAGAATTAGAGACCTGTGGACTGGACTGATCTGTTTGAAAGAGCAACTCCATTTGAGGCTGAAGATGCAGATACATAGAGCAGTCTTGTTTAAATTGGGCCCCTTAGATTCTCTTAGGGCTTAACGTCGAGAAAAGCAGCAGCACTGCAGCTCACAAAGAGATGTTTTTTATTTTTTAATAGTGTTATTTTGATTAAGGGTTTCAGACAACCTAAATATGACCTGATTGAGTGATTATTTAAATACAGCTAAACTCGTCCTTTATTTTTGGTGGGGGGGATAAACTGATCTGACATGCATATTTGGGGGACAAACCTGTATTTGTTTCCAGCAGTGGTTCTAGTTCTTAGATTTTCCTTATGGAAAGGACAAAACCAAGCCTGCTTTAGCTCCACTTGCTCTTATTTGCCAAGGTGGAGACAAATGGCCATTTTCCCCCCTCCAAAAGCCGCTGGAGCATCCAGCTATTTCCCATCCCTGTTTTTGCAGGGATGTTTCCTGGATAGGTGGGCAAGATTATTTGCAGTTTGGTTGTCCGAGTGTGTCTAGGAGCTAGAGATGATAGAAAAATCTTCGACCCAGAGGCTGGATTTTGCCAGACTGCACCTTATTTCATGCATAGGTTTTGCTTTTATTATTTTCTTCCACCCACTGGAGCCTTGCCTTGTACAAGCAATTGCAGTAAACGGAGTGCTCTATTAATCACGTTGATCTGCAGCTCTGTAACCACAACGTGGAAGACTTGTCTGCCGAATTAGTACCCAGGCTTCCTCTTCAATTAGCTCTTTGAGTGCCCTACAAATAACGTTGTGCCTGGCATGTATCTATCACCTATTTATCTCACCGACCATATCTTCGCTGCTTCTATGATCTTGCTTTCGAGACGAGATAATGATGTATATTTAGAGCGCACTGCGGCTTGCGCAGACTTGGCCTTTGATTCTTTGGCTTTTCCTGCGAGATGAAGAGGACGGTGGTGTCCTTCAAGACGAGCCGGCTTTGCAGGTTGATTTCTTCCTCTCGGGTTTATTTGATCTCGCCTTCTCTGAAAATACTTTTGGCACCCGGAGCCACAACCGCCTGCGATGGGGGCAGAGTCCCAGTGTCACCCCAGCTCTGCTCCTCGGGGCTATTGATACTACATACGGTCTGGCCTCCAGACAGCCACCTCCTGGCCCTGTGCATTAAATTATAGAGTCTCCAAAAGTCATTTGAGTTGGGGAAATCGGGTGTCTGCTCGGCCGCCCTCTGTTTGTCGGGGAAAGGAAAATATACAGCGACGGGGAGAGGCCTCACTTTGATCATTTGATCACTTACAGGAAATAAAAACATAACCCCAAGGGAGGGAGCACCAGGCGTAAAGCCGTTAGGTCAATCCCGAGATCAAAGGAATCGGGGAGTTTTTAGCTTTTATTGCATTCCCCTCTTGTTTTCTGGTTTTTGCTTTCTTTCCTGGAAATCGATAGTGCAGCCTCCTCCTTGGGCTCGGTGCATGGGCATCATCTCTGCTTGGCCTGGCAGGAGCTACGGGGCAAGAAAAGCTAATATAACCCATTATTATTATTATTATTATTATTCTATGCTTGAAACTGGGATTTATTCCATCCACAAAGCTCGCTCTGCTACGTGAATGATGCAGCCTAAACAGGACCTCATGGCGCAAGAGGTGCCTGGATCCCTGCAGTCAGGGCCATGGAGATGGGAGAATATCCTCCAGATGCAGCTTGCAAGGGTGCAGCTTGCACGCTCACATGCCAAGGAACTGCTCCAAATACAGCCAAATGCATTGGAAAAAAACAAGTTCTGGCTGCTTTGTCTTGCTAAGGTGAGCTAGAAACTGCTGAGGATCAGGGGCTCCTCAGCACGCGATCAGGAGGCGGCCGGGGCTGCATGTGTGAGCAAAACTTGATTTAATTTCTGAGTTTTAGAGGGGTGAAGGTGTTCTTACATAGCGTGACACAGCAAGGCGTCCTTGCTCATTTTATTCCTTCCACCAGGACGCTCCTGAGGGATTATCAATGAATTCCCTGCCAGTTCAAATGCTGAAAACATTTCTGTAACTGAAAAGAGTGAAATTAACTCTACCAAACAAATATATCTTGGATCTACGGATAATGAGTTTTTCAGCTGTTCAAACGTGTCAGGTAATATGAATGAAGCTGTATTTGAATTATACCTCATTCTTAAAATAACATAAAATTAATGAGCTGCATATGAGTAGAACAATTTTTTTTCTCATAGCTTCCTTTTAGTTAGATAAATTATTTTGGGAGAAATGGTAAGATTTTTGCATAGTTTAGCTGCGTAAAACTGATTAATGAGCACCAAACAAGTGCAGGATTCTGTCAGACCAGACTCAATGTAAGAACATCCCCAGAGTCATAATCCAGTGCTGCTTGTGCCATTAATGTAACTCTGTGATTTATTCCCAGTTCATATGGTATGAAACAGCATCAGAACCGAGGTCATAGCTGTATCCATTAATGATACAGGGCAGAGCTTAAAAATAATCCTTTGGCTGGCATACAAGTTTATATAATAAAGAATGGTTCCGTTCCAGATTTTCCATCAAACTACAATGTTAAGCTGCATCCTGAGTCTATCCAAGCTCAAGCTCCAAAGCTTGTGGCAGCAATAGGCATTTAGATGGGACTGATGTGCAGATTGTTTGTGGCAGTTACGGATTTTTAGTATTCTAGTTTCTCCGTGTGAAATAAATGAACACAGGACATTACCCACAAGGGGGGCAGGCAGAATAAATGGGAGGGCCGGAGTTTGGAGCGTGTTGGTGGTTTCTTAAGCTGCTCCTTTTAAACCAGTCCCAAGCGCAGGGCTGCTCCTGTGACAACATCTCCAACCCTCCGATCAACAGGTCACCCTGGGCATGAAGAGCAGAGCAGATGGCACGTCCCATGCTAGGACATTTGCTGCCATCTTTTGGCAGGTACCAAAAGCTACAGACAGAAATGAGAAATTATCTTCCTCTCCCCAACATGACGCATCATTTCTGCTCCTTCCTAGCCCACCTAGTGCATCCTCAGCTCCTTCTTCCCTTCAGTGGGAACCCCACGGATCTGTAGGTAAACTTACACTGAAAACAGGTCAGCCCTCTTTAAAAAGCAATGTTCATGGACCTTATATTCCAACATTTTCTTGTTTATTTATTTATGAGGTCTCACATGCTTCTCTCGCAAAACTACAGTATTTCTAGGGCTAACTTGCAGCATTCCCTCATGTCCTGTATTTCTTCATCCTTTGAAACTCCAGACAAGAAGTTTGCCCCTCGCAATGACGCATCCTGTGTTCTCCCACCCTGCTCCTCTGTGGCGACAGGACACCGAATCCTCGTTAACCTCCTGCAAAGCGTGTGCCTGAACAAGGAGCCTAACGAACTTTCCATCATTAGGCACCAGCTGTAGCTATTCAGGATTGCTAGAGATGCTAGGAAATGGGTAAACACATGGGGAAAAGGGGGAAGTGAGCTTGGAAAACTGGATTACTAAAATCCTGCATAAAGTTAGCTGTGTCTGGCCGCCTGGTTCAGCTCCGCTCGGGGCTGGTTGGGACACGCAGTTGTTCAGTGTGAACAGAGCCTGAAACAAGAGCAATTCCAAAGGGAAAGCCTTTCAGATGGGTAGCTTTAGGAAAACCTTTTTCCCTTTCTTTTTTTTTTCCTCCTCTTTCTTTTTTTGCAAGATGAAGACATGTGCAAGGCGAAGTTATGAGCACAGAAATGTTTCTTGCTATGCATTCCTGCCACGTGAGGCAGAAAGCCCCGGAAAGCAGAATTTTAAACTAAATTCAGTAGCACAAACACACACACACTATATATATATATATACACGTATTTTTTGGTTATTTCTAGATTCTTCTTTTAACAAAAGCCACCCCCAGATACTGGGGAACGGTCCCAGGCTGGAATCTAACTACAGAAGTGCAAAACGGCTTCCTAAATGAGTAATTTTTCTTATCGCACGGGGCAATGCCCTTGCTGAGCTCTCCGGGCATCCCTGATAGCAGAGAGCTCCCGAGTTCATCCGCAAGGAGCCACCACTTTGGCCTCTGCTCCCTGATAGCAGCGAGCTCCCTCCCGGGCTTTGGGAACGGTGGGAATTTCCTTGCGGGATCCAGCCGGCCCTGGCGGTGCCTCCGCGAGCCGGTGCCTCCCGCGGTGGGGACGGGCGCGCTGACCCATCGCTCGGGGACGCCGGCCGCGTCCTGCGTCCCTGCCAGCTCCATTGATCCCGGGAAAAGCCCTCCCGGTCTTCCCAGGCGGATCCTCCATCCCCGCACGGCGCGGGGATGCAGCCGGGTCTACCCCGCGTCCCCGCTCCTTCCCCCCGCGACACCAGCGGGGCCGAACGCGTCCCCAAGCGGGGACAGGGACGGGGACGGGGCCGGGGCCAGCGCAGGGCCCGCCCCGCGCCCGCCCCTTCCCGCGCAGC
>JAWLRI010000995.1:6284342-6298015 GCA_034781795.1 Crypturellus tataupa
CCCCATCCGGACCCTGTCCCGGGTCTGGCCCCGCCTGTCCCGGGGCTTCTGCCCTCGGCATCCCCGGCCCGCCGGGGCGGCCGCCCCTTACGTAACCCGCGGCGGCCGCAGCGGGGCCCGGGTCGCCCGTGACGGCGACTTAAAGGTGACCCCGCGCCCGAGGGGACGTGCGGCCGCCCCGCGGGTGCTGCACCGCGATCCTCCCCTTTCCCCCTCTTTTTTACTTATAATTTGTATATATATGTATTGATTTGGGGGCAAAAATGGCAATTGACCCGCTAAGGGCTGGGTTTTCCCTCCGTCGGAGCCAGCCGGGCAGCGGCCTCCCCGCGGCTCCCGCCGGAGGGATCCGGACCCGCTGGGAACGGGAGCAGCGCGGGGCTGACTCATCCCGCTGACCCGTGCGGTGTTGGTAGGGAATGGCTGCAGGGAGCAGGCTCAGGGATTGTGCCTCCCGTTTGGACAGGAAGGGTCGGAATTCCCCCGGTGGGATTTGCGTCAGTCCTGCCCTGTTGCAGCGGTGCCTAAAACCCCTTTTCCTGCCCTGCTTTGCACGAGGGCCCCAGACGGAGGAAGGAGGATCTGGTCCTCCTCCCAGTGTACGCGCAGGGAGCGAGCGGATGCGCGTGGGCATCCCGGCGGTCGCCATGGCAGCGGGAGCGCATCCCGCCCCGGTTCCCGCGGGATGCGGCCCCGCGCACGTGGGTTTCGACACCGCGGCGGAACGGGAGCAGAAACCGGAGCTGAAAATAGGAATATAGAGTAAATCGCAATATTTATATTTGCTTTACGGGCATTTGTAGCCTAATAAACCTTGTAGAAGAGATAGAATCACAGAAATCTTTTAAAATACTAGTCATGCCACGCCATTTAACTGGTTTGAAAGCATCATTGTAGTAGGAAGGCTGAGATCCTGCTGCAGCCCATGGGTGGGACATTGCGTGGGGCTCCTAATCCATCCGCAAGAAAGAAACTGCAGACTCCGGCATCTCAAATCCTGAGTCATACGCGTACCTGGCTGCTGCACAGCGGCAAGTCGGGGCAAAAAGAGTATTGCTAAGTATTCTGGCCTGTAATACAAAGTATTTACAAATTGTGCGCTTAGACGGGCTTTGGAAGAGACTTGCACGCGTGATTAATGTGGTGTTTGACCTCGGCGGGGCTCTGCGTGTACTTACAGTTAAGCACGTGTTTAAGTCTCTGCAGAATTAGGCGCCGGAGCCTGATTCGAAGCAGTTGGTGACTGTGGCCATTAGGAAATCTGGAAAGGGTTTTTGTGTGGTGTGCTCTGGATGGTGCAAAAGCCACATGTGTTTTATTTATTGATGCAAAATATGTTGATTTGGAAATAGGCCACGAATCCAGGAAGGCATTTAGCAAGTTACTTCACAGCAAAGGACAATTCCTCTTTTAATAAAGGAGATAAATAGGAAGCAATGAGATTTGGGGATCTTGAGGCAGAGGCCTTCATGCCAGATCAGCTGGAAAAGTTGAAGTGAAAAGTGGAAGGGTTGGTCCAGCAGAGACCCCGTTGTGTCCATGGATTTTTGATCCCGAATGCATTTTATTCCTTAAATTTTTACTTAGATCCTTCCCCTCCTGTAAATATCATAACATTGTGTAGGGAAATTGGTCATGAAAAAGACAGATGGAGCAAAAAGATGAATCTGAAGGGTGAAATCCTTCATCCCATCTGTATAAATGCGGTCAGTGTGATCGCTAGTTCCTGTGTGATCCCAGGAGGGCCGGTGCCCAACTGTGATCCATGAGAATCGAAGTGCGGGGGAGCCTGGAGTGAAATTTTTGCCATATTTGATGCTTGGAAATATCTGAGTCATATTGAGCCCTGCTGGAACTGCCTTGTGTGCGGTGCGGTTTGGACACCGGAGCTGGCTCTTGTGTCCCGCAGCTCCAAGGAAAACTCCGTATTTTTTCCCTTTTGCACCTATAAAAGAAGCGTTCCCCTGCCTGCACTCTGAGCTAAGTCCTGAGCTCAGGAAGGGTGTTTTGCCGGCCTTTCAGTCGTGATATACTTGAAAACAACATATTTTCCTGCTTGACAAGGAGGTGTGGATGGTCCTGGGTCTGCTTCGTGCAGGGGCTGTGTGGACTGAGATCCCGCACTGTTGGGCAAGGATCAAATCCACTAATTCAGTTCACTCGAAACCTAGAGAGTTCCTGGCCTGGTTTCCATCAGGGAAAAGCAAGGGCACTCGGCCGTGTGGCTCTTCCTTGATCCCTTAAGAGCATGAATCCCTGTTAAGCATGCTTGTCTCCCAACCTGCGCGTGGTGTAATCAGTTTTGTTTTCCCACCGTTAAACAAGAGGTGTCTGCGTACAGATTAGCCAATGCAAACAGAAATAATTATTTTTGCTCCTTGATGGCAACAACAGCAAGGTTAGCCACCCCATATATATTTCACAGAGTGTTTTCCACCCTCAGCAGTTTTATACGCCGTGTTCTGTGTGCGTTGCACGATTTGCCTTACAAATAGTCTTACAGTGGACAGATTTAGCTCTCAGTATGGTCAGCCCCTGCCTCAACGCAGCCCAACAAAACCCAGCTGGGAAACATGCAGCGTTCAGTCTTCAAGGATGTATATTGATTTGCAGAGGTGACTCAGAGTGATTGCTGGTGAGCCCGGGGTTTGGTTGTAGATTCCAAAGTGCAGCCGAGAGGCAGCGTTCCGGAAGACAGTGCATTGTTCTGTTTGGCCTTTCGATACAGGGATTTTTAGCCTTTTAATTTATTGATGGTTCTAAGTGGAAACGGCCATCAGGGGGCTCTGATGAGACGGCTGCTCTGCCCGGGAAGAGGCAATTCCTGAATCCGTACGGTCCCTGGGGAATCATCCCAGGACAGCCTGGGCTCTGGGTCCCCTCCTGGGCACTCTCTGAGCTCTCACCTTAAGGGTGGCATTGTCCTTTCCTGCAGTGACGTTAATAAAAAGCAGAGGATTTGCCTTAAAAGGAATCTGTAATGCCCATGGTTGCTAAGGCTGGGGTTAGGCTCCCAGAACCACGTACGAGTGACCATTACAATAATTTCTCCTCTAAACAGTGGTGTTCATAGATTGGTGTTCTGAGTTTCATGATGGCATAAAAATGGAGAGAGACGTGTAGGTATTACATAAGCAGCTGAAACTGCTTTGCAATGTGCAATACACTGTGTTTTTATTTAACTGCTTGGGTATTTGGGGCTGCAGCTTGGGAAGAAGCTGCAGGACTTTAGGATGCCCCCAAGTGCGGTCCCAGCAAGCAGCGCACGTCCCAGTGGTCACCGTCGCATCCTGCCTCCTTTGCGTTCCAAGGAGACCGTTCACGGAGCCAAGAGATGTGTTTTGCACCCTCTAGGACAGGGATTCTTGGCTTATGCAATGGCAATATCCCGCTGTAGCAGGCAGCAGCCTGTTGAATTGAGTGCCCGGGGCGTGAAGGCGGCGCTGAACCTCCTCCCTGCGTGCCGATGCCAGGAGCCGAAGCCGCGTCTGCAGCTCCTCTGGGCACTGCGAGCGGCCCCTCGGGCTCGGGGCTGGCTGGTCGGGATCTAAATTAACAGTTTTCTGCTAGTGTAGACTATTCGGAATAAGCATTAGTAGGCAATTCTCAAAATATTTCCATTTGGATGTTGCAGGCTTCTTATTAACGCTGCATGCTGCGCTCTGTGCTGTTTTTTCTTATGTACTATGAGCTAGTATAGCTGCAATATAATGACTGAAAATATAAAACTCGAGGGCAAAAACAATAGTGAGAGAACCTGCTCTATGAGGACGATTACTGTCTTGCTTTCTTCAAAATTATGAAATCTTGTATTAAAGGAACGAAAGTGCACAGCATTTCAGGTGCTCTGGATATGGCTGGTTTCATACAATGAACTATTGCACTTGAATAAGGAAGTAGATCTGGTTGGTTTGTTCCTCTCAGGTCATGCGGGCGGCTCTCTTGTTAAGGAAGCAAAAAATTAACTGTTTGAAAAGGCTGAGGAGGTTTCTTCATTTCCTTGTATTTGTTCTGCAACCTGTTTCTCATCCTCAGCGGCAAATGCCGCTGTTAATCATCGACGTTTGCTAATGAAGGAGATCAAATCACACTGTTTGCTCTAGTCACTTTCCTCACGTTATATTAAATTGTTAGATAGTGGGTAGAAACCCAACTGCCTGCGACCCAGGAATTTGGCTTATATTGCCAGGTGCTGAACTGGCCTAAGTAACCAAGTTTCCAAACACTGTAATGTTTCTTCCTATATTTATTTATCTATTTTCAGAAAATGGCTGTTCCACCAGCTTATGCCGATTTGGGAAAATCTGCCAGAGATGTTTTCACCAAGGGATACGGTAAATATCAAACTGGTCTTTCGTTGTGTAACTAATTCCTGAAACTGATTTGTCATGATTTTACTGCTTTTTGCTGTCAAAAATTCCAGTATTTCTCATTAGATTTCAGACAGTTTCGTATCAGAGCATTGCATTGTCCTCAGTGCCCCCTGAAGGGCAGACAACTTTAATTCTGACCACATTTTTCCTTTAACCCACGGGTCTGTTGTACATTTTGAAGTGCAGTATATGTCACTCATCCCTTGTATCATGAGTCGGGGCCACCCATGTCAGTAGTTTGCTTATGAACAAAGTGCTTTTCACAACGAATAAAACCCTTATTACCTAATTTGCCCCTAGGGATATTGATGAAGTCAGCTGCACTGGTGCAGTCAATACTGTCTGATACAATCTGCTCATAGGAAAACATGCTGTAGTAGCTGTAGTTCATGGGAGACCAAGAAGGGAGTTTTTAAGATCATTTCTAAGTTGTCTTTTAATTCACATTTATACATTTTTTTTTTTTTCACTCATTTTCTAGGTTTTGGGTTAATCAAACTTGATTTGAAAACTAAATCTGAAAATGGACTGGTGAGTTGGACCTGAGACATCTGAAAGTTCTTGTGTTTACTCTATATTTGACAGTGTAAATATATGTTTCTTATTCTCCCCTTGTCAACTTCCATGTATATTATGAGCTTGCAAGATGCGCTGTATTTACACTGGAATCGCACCAGGAGCCTGTGCACAAGTGGCACTGGAGGACACGGTGACGGGCTCCTTGCCAGCTAATTGCTGGTTCGAAAATGAGAACCCTTTTTGAGCCCATTTCTATGGCCTGTGCTGGGAGAAGCATCAGTGCCTCCCTCCTGCACACCGGGTTCCAGCGATCAAGGGTTGTGCTCTCATGGAACAAGTTTTATTTCATTCATGTGTTGATAGCAATGCCTAGCAAAATATTTTTAAAGCTTTTGAGAGTGCTGCAGTATTAAATATCATCTCAAATTATATGAATTCATTCTATAAATGATATAAAAGTATTTACCTCTGTATGTGTGTGTGTGCCTCTCTCTCTCTCTATATATATATATTTTTTTTTTTCCTTTTTTAGGAATTTACAAGTTCAGGTTCAGCAAACTCGGAAACAAGCAAAGTTAGTGGTAGTTTGGAAACAAAATACAAATGGGTGGAATACGGATTGATGTTCACAGAAAAATGGAACACTGACAACACACTAGGCACTGAGATTACTCTGGAAGATCAGGTATTTTTGGTTCAAAACATACAAATTATCTTATGACAATCTCTCTTTTTTAATTCTGAATGAAACTATCGAATTTCTTTCCTGTTCAGCTTGCGAAAGGACTGAAGCTGACGTTTGACTCCTCATTTTCTCCTAACACTGGGTAAGATGTGACTACGTTGGAGTGACAGAAAAAAAGCACTTTTCGTTTTAGTTGTCCAGAGTGCCGGCTTATTTTTTTACTTCTTCTGCCATAAGATATAAAGACACATTTTAATCAGTGTATGCATGTCACATGTCATTGAAATATTAGTGTTAACTTTTTAAACATGACTTGTAGCAAGCAAAATTTTAAAATTTTGCAAATTAGATTAAGAATTGGAGAAGAAAAAGAAGAAAAGCCTTTTTTTTTCCCCTTTGTTGCTTATTTTCCGCTGTGTTGGGAGATGTGTGCTTAGCTACTGTCTGAATAAAAACTCTGAACAAATCGACTGTAATTCAGAGCTTAACAAGCTCCATGAGCCAGTTGGCTGCGGCTCTAATAGGTCGCTGCAGTAATTGAGTTCACCTCCCAAGCTGAATTTATCATTTAAATTCTTGCTGGACACAGTGTGACTTGGTGCTGGATGAGGATTTCTGACATGATTGGATGCCACGTTTTATGTGGGCCACAGGGATTAAGCAGCAGCTGTAGGACTAGATGTTGTTTTATTTTTTTTCTCTGCTTATCTTTTTGCAAGCAGTGTTGCCAGTGAGTCAAAATAGACAAAATATTCTGAAAATTAACTTTCTGTAGGTGCACAGTGCACTGCAGGCTACGAGGGTAACAACCTCACTGAAGGTTTCAGTTTTCTGCATTTAGGATCCCCCATTGTAAACTGCTTTCACTGTATTCCTAATTCTAGATTAACTAGATACCTACAGAGTAATTTCTATGTCTTTGTTGATAATTTTGTTTTATCTAGTGGGATTATTTTTTTAAAAAATGAGAGAATGATGAGTTAGAGCTGTATAGCTGCTGCTGAGGAACTTCAGACATAACAACACTGATTTATAACAAAATTCTCTTTGCAGGGAGATTATTACAACCTGGGTAAATGATGTAATATTCAGTCATGCTGCAACCAGATTTAAGTTCATAGGGCTGCATCATGTGTGACTGTGACACACCTTCACCTCCCTCTTTGCTACTGAGTCTTTTGCCTGGGAAAGCCACCTTCAGCAATGCCGTTTCAGCTCCCATCTATCCCTACGGATGCTGTTAGGAAGAAATTCCACAGACTTTCATGGAAATTGCAGACAGGGCAGTTGGCGTTTGAGGGCTTTTGGCTTTCCTGCTCTTTACCTCCAGTTTCCTCCTCTGCTGCTGCAGAAGAGATGAGTTTAGGCATGAAAACAGAGCAGTGCAGAATGCCAGAGGTGCTTGAGCTGCATATGCTGGATCTGAGTTTGCTGCACAGACAGAGGAGGAAATGCTGTTCTGGCCAATCCTACAAAAGGAAGCAAATGACTTGAAGTTTATTTGTATGTTTACTTCAAAAGAAAACAAACCTCCAGCCTTTTCTGCAGCTATAAATATTAAAATGTGTATATATAAAACATCATAAGGACAAAAGAGGGTGCTAGAGCCACTCATGTCAGTCAGTTCTTAGCAGCAAGGCTTCCCCTCAGGCAGCTGGAGGCAATACAGCATTTCTGAACTTCTCCGGTTCACTAGGATTGTCTGAGGATTGTTGGTGTGCGACAGCCCAGCTGCTTTCTGTGGCCAACACGTAAACTCTTATAGTCCTGTTACCTCCTTTTCCCTAGCAAACTTCAGCAATAGGAAAAGCAGGTCCGTGTGACATGATGAATTGCTTTTGTCCCCCTGGGTCTGCTGGCTTTTCCAACACAGCTCAGGCGTGTTCAGCAGTAGAGCACACAGCATCTTAATTGCTTTATTGCACAGACTTTACTGATGGTGAATTAGGTTTTTGCAAGTCCGCAGCACGGAAGGTGACATTCGATCTCCAGGTAGGTAAACGTTTGTTTGCAGGAACTGCTAACAGTGAATTAAAATAACTGACTCGATTAAAGTGCATAAAGTACTTGAGAGCCTGCATTTTTCAAACTAATGCTTTGTTTCGTTTTCCTTTAGGAAAAAGAGTGCTAAAGTTAAGTCAGGTTACAAGCGGGAACACATCAACCTTGGCTGTGACATGGATTTTGACATTGCCGGTCCTTCAATACGTGGAGCGCTGGTGCTTGGCTACGAGGGCTGGTTGGCAGGTTACCAAATGACTTTTGAGACAGCTAAGTCTAGGGTAACCCAGAGCAACTTTGCTGTTGGCTATAAAACTGATGAATTCCAGCTTCATACTAACGTGTAAGTATTGGCATGCAGGCTTTTAACCATAAGAACTTAAAAGGATTTTGTTGTTTACTAGAAGAATGATAGGAAAAGACTTTCAACACTGGTGAAAGAGGGAGTGGTGGATTAGACACTGCAAGCTGGAAATGCAAAATGCAATTTTGCAGCAGCTTCTCTCTGAATTATGTGGGTGAGGGAGTGGTGATGAAAAGAACTGGAAGTGAGCGAGCACTAAAGTATTCAGTCTGTCCTTCTAAAAGATCTTTAGTGGAATAATGACACAAGTAAATTACATTTTGCTCATGGGAAAAAAATAAAAGCAATACCTCCCTTTTGCATGTGCCAAGATCAAACTGGAAATGGTAGCTTGATCTCTAGGAGAAAGAATTAGAGGATGAACAAGAATGGGAGAAAAAGGAAATGAATGGAAGAGCTGTGGACCAAGTTTGTGTTAGTATTGGAAGAGCAATGGTGTGAAAGTTTGTCTTATTGCTAAACCCCCTAATAATCTATTTACACAGCATTTGTCTTCTCTGCATACGTGTGCAGTAGGAAAACAGGACAAAATTTCATGAAAAACATTTTTTTCCATGTCCTGGTTCTTGTGAAGAAAACAGTTTATGCCTTTTGACAGTATTTAAGATTAGCTGATCCTTAATCCCTTCTTCTTGCCCCTTTCCCATTAGCTAATTGGCAGTTTTACAGGTAGCAGAGCTATTGCAGGCTGTTCCCGTGCAGGGCTGAACAACTCTGCGCGCTCGGAGCTGCTCCTTCCACAACTTTCTGGTCTGTTCTGTGCTGGTTTGCAGGGATCTGCTTTAGGAAACCCAAATTCCCTTACGGAACAACTGAACCTTCGCAGGGCCGACCCTGTGTTTGAGGGACTGCCAAGCACCAGTGTGTGGGCAGGAAACCTCCATCCAAACCACGTGCGGGATCCCCTTGCGCTCAGCAGCCCTGAGCTGTTTCCTCAAACACGGGCGCTTTCAACTCTGTGATGCTGTAGGAGTTAAAATGTTGTATTATCGTCCCTTGCTATAAAATGCTTTAATTATTTTTGCTTTTAATTAAGGCAATGGCAGAAAATAACTTCAGATCAGCAAGATCTGAGCTTCTCCTGCCATCCCTTTGATCGTTGAAGGCCTGCTTCTTTGGTGGCTGTTACTGCATAGAAATGATAAATATTCCTTAGGAGGAAGCCTGCGTCGTTTATTATTTCTCACTCGTGAGCTGAAAGGCAGAAACAGTGATGTGTGATACGAATAAAAATTTGAATTCTTGCTTTAATGAATTTGTTAGGGACTTTTAATAAGTTTCAGCTCTGAAACATGACAGAGTCTTTTCAAAATCCAGGATGCAGTTGTATTTTGAATGCCCATCCCTAGCATGCTGGCTTTTATCTACACAGTTCAGTGTTTCAAAGAAATGTGGCAGAGTAGATAAATCAACTAGGTGGGGCTGGAGATGCCTTGTTTTGTTTCTGGCTCTTCCACAGACCAGTTGGTGGCTTCACCAAGTTACTTAATGGTGCCTAAATCGTTTGTGTAGTATTTTTGACCTACCTATGAAAAGTGCGCTTATTATTACAATTAAAATGAGCTTTTGCTTTTTATTTTTAATAATACATGATAACTAAAGGGAGGTAGGGCTGGATAATTTCTACTTTGAAATATGACTTTCCGCGTTTTTTGAGCATAGCTCAGACCCCCCCTAATGTTGCAGGTCAAGACAGAGCTGTATGGGAAGCTTGCACAAAATCTGCCTGTATAACGAGCTCTCCTCAGTCCTTTTTAATCCCTCCTTTTCTTGAGAACCAAGCACATGCAGTTATATGTGAGCTTCAGTCTTATCTGAAGTAAGTATTGTAGTGTTTTTTTTTCTGGAAGAATTGCTCTAATAATTTAAAAAGTTGCTGCTATTGCTCGAGCTTTGAAGTAGGTGTATTATTATTGTCTGTTTTAATCTAATAAGCATGGACCAGGTGGGTAAAACTGGAGAGATCCTAAATCTGCCTTTTTATCATTTAAGGTTTTGTATACTCTTAACGTGGAGCTAACTTATTTCACAATTGAGAAATAATCTGAAGTATTTTATTTGCAGAGGTCTTCATATGGTTTAAAGCCTGTTTCATGCAGTGTATTTGTATCCTCTTTTAATGAGACAAAAATAGAAATTCAAATGCACACAATTTTACTAGCAGTGAAAAGCTTAGCAAAAACTCTGCTCTTGTTTATATGATCTGAATGGCTTGTAATGTTCTGCATTTTATTTCCCACACGGTATCCCTGTTGTGACACAAGTGTAAGTGGTCACTGAAGTTCTTCTACTCATTAGCTGTGATCAGAGATTCTCATAATTTAACTGTTGCCTGGTGCTATATGGGAACCAAAGTTAGTTCCAGTTCAGTTTCTAGTCCAAGATATCCACAGTGTGAATATATCATTAGGACTATTGCAAATGGTATTAATTTACAAGAGCTCATATATGTGGATATTAAATTGTCGTCTTCGCTTCTAATGTGCTTCATCTGTGCCTGGTAAAAACGTGATGAGGCAGCGTTAGGAGCGCTCGTCTGCAGATGAGCACTTGGAAGGGGATTATTGGACATGTGTGCGGCCAGGAGGGAATCTCTGAACCACAAGGACTCCTATCTACAGGGAAGGGAAAATGGGAAATTTTGATTTTTATTTGCCTATTTATTTTTGAGACTTTGTCTTGGCTTTTCAGCTTCTTAAGTTGTTCATTGAAATATGGTAACTATCGATGAATTGAAGCAGTTATATAATGATCGATCTGGCCTAATGCGTCACTCATAGGTGTTGCAGACACTGAATGAAGTATAAGTGAATGCTTTACAAATAGAGATCTTGCTGAAGAAGATGTTATTTGGGGAGTCCCGTTTAAAACTAGAGAAATGTATTAATTTTAGGAACGATGGAACAGAATTTGGAGGCTCCATTTACCAGAAGGTGAATGATAAGTTGGAAACGGCCGTGAATCTTGCTTGGACAGCTGGTAATAGCAACACCCGCTTTGGAATAGCAGCCAAGTATCAGATCGATCCAGATGCCTCCTTTTCTGTGAGTGCTATACGTGTACATTTATGAGCATTTGAAAACAAGCGCTTGTAGTGGAAATGTGAAGCAGCCTTATATGTCAATGAGTAAAGTACCTTTTGATGCAATTCTTTGCAATGTAGTTGGCACGTTTGCTGTATTTTTGTGTGTCAGCATGAGACCGTAATTATTGGATTTGCCTTACAAGTGATACAGGGTGCTTTGTCCTATTACTGGGTGCCATTCTGAGCGTTTCTCATGTTAGCCTTCTTGAAAAAAATTACAACTTTGTTTAATAAAAAATGCTGCATTGTAGATTGGTTGATATTTTGTAAGTGATGGCAAAATTCACTCTATATTATGCTTGGGATTTGAAACATAAACTCATTTACCACAGTTAAACGTTCAAGAAGAAAGGAATATATCAAATTATTTACATTCTGTATTTTTTATCCTTTAGGCTAAAGTGAACAACTCCAGTCTGATTGGTTTAGGATACACACAGACTTTGAAGCCAGGTAAGTCTATGTAGAAGAAATTCCGACATCAGATAAGCTCTGTTTTAGTCTTGAAATACTGAAGAATTTCTGGTGACAAAACGTAACTAGTTTTCTCTCTATCCTACTTGGCAACCTAATATTGAACTTTTTGAGGGACCACTGTTAATTCTGGACGTTATCAAAAGCAGAATTATTAGAGACTGTTATCTACTAACCAGTCAGATAGACTTTTGTGTTTGTATGAATTGTATCTACAGTTAGATGTTTCACACATGGGTAAATGAAATTTTAGTACTTGCAGTCTTCCTGCTGAATTTGTTTTGCTTGAAAATGTAACACGAGCAAGGTCCGCTGGTCCTAGGTCCGATTTTTCTGTTATTATTGTTGGTCCCAATTCAGGTCCCAGTATTTCTGTTGTTATTGTTGGATTACATCACTCTAATCAGTGGACTAATAGGAGCTGCCGGACTGATTTTTAATTACTTAGAATGGTAAAATGAAGCAGAGTCCAGCCTCAAGGTTTGTTTATCAAAACGTACAGGCTAAATTCAGAACGATTTCCCATTCATAGCTCAACTGCTCTGCAAGTTATTTCTTAAATCAACAAGAAAAAAAAACATTACAAAGCATAGCCACCAGATTGTATTACTAGCTCTCCAATGAGTGGAAGCAGCCACACAGCTACCAAATCTACAGCTCATTCCAGATTTTAACAGTTATTTTCTCTCACTTCTATTTTACAGGTATCAAACTGACGTTGTCAGCTTTGTTGGATGGCAAGAATGTCAACGCAGGTGGCCACAAACTTGGTCTAGGATTGGAATTTGAAGCATAAAAAGTGATTCTAGCATCACTGTTTTGAAGATACTTTAAAGCATAGCTACCTTCAGAATATAGTGTACCTTTCAATGTTTTATGTATGGGATGCAAGTTCCTGCTGAGTATCAGTCATGCTAGTGCTGGTTGAAGACGGCTAAGCTAAAGATGTTTCAGAAGTGAGCCAAAACCAAAAAAAAAATCCTAAATCCAGGCATTTTCAAAATGCTGTTGCCCATCATATCTGTCAGCTGCCACGTAACAAATGTGAAGGTATTGATTAGCTTTACTGAAATATTGAGTGCACAGGGAGTATTGAATGTGCTGTAAAGACGATGACCTTAAGAATTGCAAGCCACTCTAGTGAATTGTTAATTCTGTACGCTGAATGTCCCGACACCACAGGTTCAGAGTTTGTGATGAAATGTGTAAAATTGTCTGAAAAAAAAAAGGGATATTTTTTTCTTTTGATAGGTATTTCATAAATGTTTTGTCTTATTTAGTCATCTCACACCTACAGCTGTCTTCAGAATGCTTTAGGCCGTCCACCTTGTGTAACTCTTGTTGCGGAGGAGGTTTAATGTGACTCAGCCAATACTACCTGTCCTGTGCTGTGGTTCCTTTCCCTTGCACTGAGCGGGAAGCTTGTGAGACAGAGCCATAACCAGGGAAGGAAGAGTCTTTGCGACTGCAATCACGTCGTTGCATCACCGCAGATTTGCAATGGACTTTTTATTTCGTCGCCACTTCTTCTTTTAGCAATTAAATGAGTATGTTTTTAGAGAGTCTTCCATTTTGTGTGGAACTAGACCCCAAAACGCTGTACCTGACACTACTAAAAATGGATTTAAAACAAAAAGAAAAAGCAAACCCAACTTGAATAAAATATTGGAATGTCACCTTCATCTTCTCCTTTGTCTTATATTGACTGTAAAAATAACTTGATACTAATGAGTTCTGACTGAAGGAGGAAGTTGCCGCCTGTGCAGTGTGCTCTGGATCTCCCTGCTTGAGCCAGCACATTGGAGTAGATGATCTCTAGAGATCCTTTCCAGCTTCACCATTCTGTGATACTGTATCTTGGGTGTAGAAACAGAGAAGCGTCATCTTATTGCGCATTTTCTAGCGCCTACTAAATAATTTGGTACGGTTTCCGAGGCAGACCGTATTGGAAATGTTTCTCAGGACCCAGCCGCAAAAACATCACGGTAGAGGAGATGATTAAATGGTTAATTCAGCAGTTTTCCGAGCTAGGAGAGCCAAGGGCTGCGTCCGCCTTACGCCCTTTTACCTCAGGCTGTAACGGCCGCGCACGCCCCGCCCCTTCCCCAACGGTCGGCGGGAACGTGTGCGCATGCGCCCCCCCCCCCCGCGGCGCCGCCCGCGCATGCGCAG
>JAWLRI010000995.1:6298074-6331361 GCA_034781795.1 Crypturellus tataupa
GCCGGCGTGAGGGGAGCGGCGGGCGGCCGCGCGCTGCGCCTGCTGCTGCTGCTGCTCTGCGGCCGGGCCCTGGCCGCGGCGGCCGCCGGTGAGCGCGGGGAGCACGGGGAAGGGCTATGGGGGCGCCGGGGACACGGGGAAGGGCTGCGGGCGGGGGAGCCGGGTGCGGTTTGGGTGCCGGCGGGGTAGGCCGCCTCGCCGCCTCGCTCTTCGAGCTGCCTCTCTGCTTTTAGCACCGCTTTACTTTTCTAGAAAACGGGTTATTTTGAGCCTGCTAGTCGCTGTGCTTTCCCTTGGGTGTGCTGACGGGTTTTGACCAAGCATTAGTAAGAGACGTGCGTTGTCGAGTGAGTTTCTACTGTTTCCAGGTAGATCATCGGCTGAGAAATGGAGAGAGGGAGAAATTTCTGGATGAAACGAAGGGAGTGTTTAACTTGAGGTGAGGAGAAGCTTCCTGCTTCTCACAACAGGTTAAATTAGTAGCAGCCACTTACATTTGTGCTGTCCCTTGCCTGGGGAGACGGATAGGGAATAGTGGGGGCAGAGGTTCAGCGTGGGGGGGGGCAAAGCAAGAAGTTTTAATTTCAAAGATGGTGAAATATCTCATGCTTTCAAAAATAATTTTTCCAAAACTGTACTTTTCCATATAACGTTTATTGAGAACACAGTGTTGTTAGTTTTTCTGTCACTGTGATTAATCCTTAAAACCTGTTTATTAACTTGAGGCATCTCTCAAGTCTAGGAGCTACTGTTTTATGTGGACAGTGCAGCCTCCAGTTATCATGTGAACAAGTTTTCAGGAGATACCACAAATCAGCTAAACTCGCTGCAACTGTTAAAACAAAAAATCAAAGCTTCTTTGAGGGGTTTAAGAGATTTTTTTTTTTCTATTGTTAATGTGTAATTACATGTGAGTAAAGTTATGTTCATTATTTACTGTACTAGTAATAGCATGTTTTTCTTTGATAGAAATGTATCCTTCTAAAGAGCCAGCTGAATGTGACTTTATCTACAGTCTGAAATATCACAGTCATGAGATAAGTAGAGGCAATTAGGTAGTTTTTAACGTGTGATTTTTATGGAAAAATTGGAAAGGATCTTTGGCATTCTTCCTTTTCAGGGAACTCATGAATAAAGAATATTTAAGAATCTGTTTTCTTTACTTGCCTGCTTTTCCCATGAAAGAAACAGCTTTTGAAAAAGCTGCTTGTTTTTCAGAATTACTTAGGAGTTCAGAAGTGGTAGTAGGAAATTCTAGTTCTTTTTATGAGATGGAGAAAGAGGGTGCATTGAGGCTGTTCCTTTTAAATATGTTTAGGTTTGCCAGCAAGTTGGCCATGCAAGGACCTGATGACTGAACTGTAATTTTGGGTGGGCTCAAAAATACTTAGTTCTTATTTGTAGATTGCGGTCTTTTTCCTCCCTGTGCCCAATTTCTAATGTCACAACAATGTTGAGAAAGGTCGATTTAAAGTGCTAATTAAAGTGGTAGTTTCTTTAGTAGTTTCCTTATTTTAAAGAACAGTTTTACTATCAATATAACAGCTTAACTATGTGTTCATGGAGCCTCAGGTGCAGAGGAATGTCATGCCTTGCCCACTGGGATTAGTAGGGTCTTTTCTGTTTTACAGTAGGTTAAAGTCTATTTCGTGCTGGAAAAGTGTACCAGGTAAACAAGGCGAAGTCTGTTGTAACTGAGCCTCTGTAAATATACATGTTTTATGAATAGTGTGATTCAGTATCCTCTGTATAATATTTTACTTCTGAGTAATTTGACACAAGCAATTGGTTGAATGCTTCATGGAGCTCCTTAGGAGCTCTCAAGGAAAGTATTGTCACTTAAAAAAAAAGTTGACATGCCAAAAAATACAAGAGAAGGTGCTGGGGCCCTGTATCCTGACCAAAGGAGAAGTTGCATTATGTTCTCATGTTCTTTGGGCAAAATACACTAGGGAGAAAGATTTTAAAGCTCTGTTGCCTACAGGAGATATTCTAGTGATCTCAGCCAAATCCCTGGGAGAAAGCATGTGATGATGTAGAAAGTAGTGGTCGAGTATGATCCTACAAGGCATCATTCATTTGTGGAGGGTGGGAGGTGCATCTCTGAAGTCCTCAGTCTGGAAAGTAAGCATGCTAAATGCTTGAGGAACACCTTGACGTGCTGGTATGGTAAGCATGTCCTTCCCGACTTAAGTGTCTGTCCCACTGAAGACTTCTTTCAGAAGTCATAAGCAGAACTGTACTTTGTAAAAAGTTTGCAGTATCTCCAGTCCATCATGGTAGCATTTCTTGGTTGTAAAATACTTGTTGTGCCATCATTTTTGATTGAAGTATTACATGAGAAGTTCGTGTCTTGGGTTTAATGTTAAATGTTTTTGTCCTTTTCTCAGAGTCTGAACAAGTGGAGGAGCTTCAGAGAAATATTTCCAAAAGTGAGAATGAAACTCTACCAAATGTGATAGATGGTTTGCACAGTATAACACCAACACAAAAAGAGGTGCCCCCAACAACAGCTAAAATCACTTCTGTGACTGCTGTAAAACCATCTCCAGCCAAAGGTGATTCTCTGCTCAGTGTCCTCTCTCATGCGGTGACTGTTAGTCCTGTATCTCAGATGGATATTGATGCTTCTGAAGACACTAAAATTGAGGAAGAGGATCTTCTAACAGATTTGAAAGACACACTAAATAGTTCACCGCCCGTAATAAAAGAAACTCTGGAGTCTGATGGAGATGACTATGGTCCTTATGAAATGACATCAAATGCAAGATACAGTCCAGACCTCCTAGACATGCCAGAAGATGAGGACTCTGACACCATTGCTAATTATAACGAGGAGATTAAATCTCGTGAAGAGAAGATGAAAGATGCTGCTGTCACAGATTTGGAAGAAGACAGCCACTTCTTTTTTCATCTGGTTATAGTTGCCTTCTTAGTAGCGGTTGTTTATATCACCTATCACAACAAGAGGAAGGTAGGTACACAGCTAAAAGTTGAGGGAGGTTGCATGTCATTTTCATCTGTACAATGAAAACAAACTTGAATCAAACATTTTAGACAGAAAAATAATAGCATCAACAAACAGTAATATGACACTGACAATGTCATACAGACATGACTTCTGGAAATAGCGCCTGACTAAAGTCACATGAAGGTGATTAACTCATTTTGGTTCTGCCCAAGATTATAAACAGCAAATTAGGAGAGGATTAATCTCAACTGATGTGAGGATGGTCTTGATATAATTATGATAATGCTTGTAAGATATACTCACTTTAAGGTCATTTTTAAATCATAAATATTCCTCAGGCTTAGCTTTCAATTTTTAGAAAATGGTTAGACCTTTTTACACAATTTTACACAGTCAGGACCCAGCTTATTAGTGGTTTGAGGTAAATGTTTCTTCAGCATGAACTAATTCTCTCCATCTCAAAATTTGTGTAATTAATGTTGTTGTTTGTTTGTTTGTGGTTTTTTGTTTCCTCAGATATATGGCTACCACTGTAATATGTATAGACAAATTATCAATCACATCATAGCTTAATTCTTAGATCTACTGTTTCTCTTCATCCTTGTACAGAGCACTGATTTGGTTCAGGATTCTGGGGAGTCTGGAAAGTACACAGATTAAAAAATACTTGTGCTTTATATATTATATATTGTAGTACTGTAACATAGCTCTAAGTGTTTATAGGGGAAGGTATTCTAGAGCGCCCCTGTTGCTTTTGAAAATGTAACTTCGAGATAAGTGTGAATAAAAATCCCCTGCCATTTCTACATAAGTGACATAATATTTGGAACATCATTTGGATAACAGAAAAGTGATCTATTATATGTCAGCACTTGAAAATAGTTTTGTGAATGGAAAATACACTAGTGCTGTAAATACACGGACAGCGGCATGTATTTATGTGAGGCTTAACTCACTCTCCTTTTTTCCCCCTCCCTGTGCCTACTTTTATCATTCCTTTGCCAGTACAGCTGTATTGTGCTGTAAACTGGATTCCTAATATGAAGTAGATAGAAAACAGTGGCGAATAGGGTAAAGATACTGGACATTCTTAAAACTGAGCACTCCAGTGCTTGATTTGCCACGTAGTCTCTGTTCAATGCCCTGCTGCTGTTGCTGAAGGGGCAATGCAGAGTGTAAGGCAGAAAGTGTTGCATAGTTGCTGCTTTTCTTGCATTTATTTCAATTTTAACCGGAGGTAAATGCCAGAATAGGCAAGATGAATAAAAAAACATTGCCATGTAGGGCATAATTCTAATAGGCTGTGCATGCAGTGCAGTATTGCACTACTTCACTACATCTGGAACTCTGTGTGTGTCCATATTAAAGGAATTATGTGAGGGATGCAGTGTTTTTGCCAAAACTGCAGCTGAGGTTGCAGTACAAGGACAATACGGAAATGACTGATGACGTGTGACATGTTTTATAGCAACAGTAGCACCATTGCTAAGAGTCCTGGATGAGACTGTGATTGCGGATGCATCTGTTAAAATGGCTCTTGAAACCAAAATATTTCCCAAATACTTACATCGTGGCTGTGTTTTCTTGCAGATCTTCTTGTTGGTCCAGAGCCGAAGGTGGCGGGATGGCCTGTGCTCCAGAACAGTGGAATATCATCGTTTAGATCAAAATGTTAATGAAGCGATGCCTTCCTTGAAGATAACCAATGATTATGTATTTTGAAAGCACTGTGATTTGCGTTTACTGAACTTCTCAGTCTTTGCCTGCCTAGTCATGTAATGATATTCAGGTATTCTAAATATGCCGCTTGTGCTGAAGTGAGGGGGACTTTCTCAGACACGGATATTTTTGGCATTAAATCTCATGTAAGGTCAAGGGCATGATGCATCTGTTTGGTACTTTGGTCAGGTTTTAAATCAGCTATACAGACACAGAGATTAATAATTTGTGCCCTTTCTGGTTGTTAAGCATCTTCCCTTCTGTCTAGAACAGTCTTAATAGTGATAATGCAAAAAATAAGCATCAAGTATCTTAAGTCTAAATTAACGTTTGGCATTGCTGAATCAAATTAATGATCTCTTTGCTAATCACTCGGCTCATAAATCCTACTGTATTACAGTTTGAAAAATATTTTTTCTGTGCTTAAATCCTGGTGCTGCAAAAAATAATTATGTTTAAAATACTTTATTAGAGAAATTATACACTGTATATTTCTTTAGAGTGCTCCAGATTTATGAGAAGATGTTGCAGCTTCTTGACTGTCCATATTTTTTCTTTAATTATATTTATGATTATTTTATTATCTTCATAATTACTGAGTGGAAAATAAACCTTATGATATGATTTTAGTAAAATATATATGACAGGCTTTTGGTACATCAAAAATTTTCCTTGAATTTTAAGGCAGTTGGGACACAGTTTTGTGTTTTGGTGCATTATGAATAGGAGAGGCCTAAGAATATAAGAACAACATATTTTTTTGTTATTCTGACCGAGGTAACAGGCAGATGAAGGAAACGGTGTGTGGGGCTGCTAGTCTATGGATAGCACATTCTCATTTTTGACAAATATTTAGCATTACTGTAAAGCAATTACTGGTACATTAGGTTTTTATTTTTATTTTACATTTTTTAACCTTGTCTTTTGTACGTTCGTTATTTATGTTTTCATGGGTTGTAAAATTTAAAATCTCTTTAGTTTTCTGTACATTCTGTTTGTGATTTAGTTTTCAAAATTGATAAATCTGTAAATAATAGTGGATCCGAACCATAATTAATGATTTGGTATTCAAGTAATTACCTAACGCTTGGAAACAAATCAGAACTTTCCAGGTATTGGCACGAAGAGTTTGAAGGCATGTTACTATCTTACCAGTGAAACACTAAAACTTCAAAATCCTACTGCTAAACACTTTCTTTTCATAACCACAAGAAAGTAAAGCACAAACAAAATATACCAAATCTGTTTTCTTGCAGTAATTTTTACTATATTAGTCTTGTATCACTTAATATTTTAATAAGGTTTTTAAAATAAATGGCAATAATAAGCTTGTGTTTTTTTTTTTTCCCAGCTGTTTTAATGGTTTTATATAGTACATTAGCACAGAGAGTTTATTTATGCCTGGGTCTGAACAAACTCTTCCAAACCATGTTTCTCATCATTGGTGGAATTCAACCCATGCAGAGGATACGTGCAGTTTGTTTTGTGCCTCTGTTAAATGACATGTAGGGTAGGTAGCAAAGCTAACCGAAGTCATTCAAGCTGTAAAAAAAAAAAACAAAAACAAACAAACAAACAAAACCTAAATTGAGAGAATCTTTTAAAATATGTAAGTTGTATAATTAGCATCATGTAGTAATTTTCTTAAATTTTAGTACAGTTTTTTTCCATGGAGGTACTTGAAACTCGCTTGAACACACCCACAGTAAAGCATAACATTGCTTCGGTCAAGATCCAGAGCGTAAAATTCCTTGCAAAGCTCTTCTAGAAATGCTGGATCTGGAAAGAAGAGGATTAACGAAAGTATTCCCAGGTTCAGTAGCTTTCTCTTTAAACACCATTCATAAAAATATAGTGTTTTTTGCCATTAGATAATAGTAGCATCACAATTTGCAAAATGTTTATTTTTCAGCCTGGTACTGCAGGCCTTGCACAGAATACTGAATGAAATACTATTGAAGTTCCTGATAGCACAGAAATATAATAAAATCCAACTTAAAACTTCTTTCTTGACTGCTATTTCCTCCTCATTCTATTGAGGGAACGAGCCTCTTGACTGCAATAGGTACAAACAAGTAGCAAACCTGCTCTGATTGAAGTTAGTAGGAAAGAGGCACATTTTGTTGATTTCTGGAGTTCATAAATGTGTTACCTTGTTCCATCCTGCGTGTTTTCCCAGGCTCTTCAAACACAGTGCGGTTGGCTGAATCAAACCCGTCTAAATGTTTTTCTCCCACACTTTCTGAGCTGCCAACAATGCCCTATTTAAGCCTATGTTAATGTATTGGCAGAGAATGCTGCTTTCCCTCACGTCGTCCTCCCTCCCTGCAAAGACTTTCTGTGGGGTGAGAAATTTATTCGCATTCCACCTCCTGAGCTGTTATTTCCAGCAAACACATTCTTTAAAACCCCGTAACTTTTGAGGGAGGCAGAATACATACTTAAACTAGGAATAGGATTGCTTTTTGTTTGAGTTTTCAGGGATATCTGTCTATAGAGACTAATATCAATTCAATTACTAAAAGTACTTTGGAGTTTGTTTTGTGATTATCACATTTTAAGATGCTTTTATATTTTTATTCTGTCATGACAATTCTTCTCCCACAGTCTTAGTATTCATCAATTGCACCTAACACTTCTTAGGCCTAATGGAGTAAAACTCACTTGACTGTACTGTGAATGTTAATAAATTCTCTTCTGAAATGCCTATTTAGCTGTCTTCTCTGAAAATCCTCGTGCATGAGGTAGCCTCAGAGTAGAAATTTGTGTCTTGAGCCTTTTCCTCTTGTAGTCGTATCGGTCATGAAATCTGTTGAGGTGAGTGACTGATTCTTGAGCTTGTGGAATCCTGGCTTGCAAGCGTGTGTTTTTCTAGGGCTCCCAGCCTTCTCTCATGTACCATTGCTAGTCTGAATGTTTTTAAATCCACAGTAAATTAACATGCGTTTCATATCCTTGACATTTTTTAAACAGCATATGCCAGTGGGCTTCATATTTGGAATATTTCACTTTTAGAAAGTGAAATACTTTAAATACTTGAGGTGAATCTTGCTCTATAATGTCGGCAGTGGCTGTAGCATTTTGCCCCAAGAGAGGGGCTCTCAAGCCAGTGCTTGTGCTCTTATGAAATAGTAGGAGAAAGCCCTTGTTTGTGTAAGCAAATTACTTCTAAATGGTGATGTTTGTGGAATATGGCTGTTTTAAAACCCCAAACCTTTGACCCTGCAGAGCAGCTGTGCTCAAGTCCTTCCCAGGGTCCTTGTGCACCCTTCTGTCCTCTTGGTATCGTGAAAAAGGGCCCATCCTCTTGCATGGACAAAAGATTTCATGTCCTGCCTGTCTCCATCTCCCTTTTTTCTTAGGAAATTGCTTCTAGTGCAATAGCCCTTGGATAGTTGCCTTAACAGGGGAATTAACATGTTGAGTTGGGTGGCCTGATGGGCTGTTTTCTAACAGCACCAATAAAAGGGGAAAGGTTTCACGTGATCCAGTTTTATAAGGACTCCACCTGGAGCGCGGGGCATTCGTCACCCATTGTGTAATAAAAGAGCCATTTGCTGATGAGGTAATTAGGGTTGAACTACTGTTTTTTAATTTCTTTAATTGAATTTGCTTGTGGAAAATTGAGAGCAGGCAATCAAAAATTCATAAAGTGCTGAGATCAAATAGTAGAGGAAAACGCAAGCAGATTTATGTCAGGTCTTGCCAACAAGAAGTGTCTTGATGAATTTCTTAACTGAAGAAGGGAAACTTTCTCCCATTAAGGTGAATTATGATTCCCATCAATATTCTGATAAAAGGAATAAAATATTCCTGAAGAGCTTTCTGATTAAACTTCTCAAGATGAAAGTTGAAGCTCTATTTATGTAGGTTCTTGTTAGTGATTTGATTTTTATGAAATGAGAAAAGAAATAATGAATGGGATAGTTTAAACAAATGATACATTTCACTTTTACTATCCAGGAAATCAGGTATTCTAAAATATTTATGGTTTAATTTTCGTTTAGCACCAGTGCATATTATTCAGCCAAGTGAACTGTCCTTGGCTGCTGCTCAGCTGTGTACAGGGTGAAAAGAGAAAGGTTTATCTGAGCAGGGTAGTGTGACTTATGGGAAATTCATTTGCAGCGCGGAGCAGAAAAATGTAGTAGCTCTTAATTTAAATGCCACAAAAATATTAGAAGCGGAGAAGGGATTTTTCTGTAGCTCTAACCAGGTTATTGCTGTGATAATAGGGCGGCTGCGTCGCCGAGCGAGCGATGACTGCGAGGGAGACGCCCTCGTCCCGCTGCTGGACGCGCCACGCGCCGAGCTCTGCAAGGTGAGCAGATTGCTAACCTGCTAAAACCGTTCTTACCTGGATTGCTTTGTATATTTTTACTTCCTCGGTTGGTTTTGGTGCACACAAGTTTTTCTTACTCTTAGCGCTGGCGTGAGCTAGTGGGAGCATTTAGGACGGGGCCAGGGGAACATTCGCCTTTCAGTAGCAGCGAACTGCTAATTTGGCCTTTCGTAAAGCTGTAAAGCCAGTCCTAAGCTCTCTCCTAAAACCACCCTGGAATGAGCACTTCACACGCGGGAGCCTGGGTGAGTTACCGCTCCCTGCAGAGCCGTCACGCTTGGGTTTTATTGCAGAAAGGCCGGGCTGGCCTGAGGCTCGGGGGTTTTCTTAATTTTGCTTTTGATTTTGCAGTGTGGGGTGGGTGAAAATTCCCAGGTGGCCTCTCCAGGGAGGCCAAGAGGTGCCAGATGCCCCGTGTACCCCCATGTCCCCAGTGCCAGAGCACCTGTGGGGCTGTACAGCCTGTGGGTCCTGTCTGCAGTTGGCACTTTATGGGATGCTAAATCCTCCCGCAGGACTGATAGAGCAGTAACCCTGAGGGCTCCTGTGTGTTCCAGCCAGCACAGAGCAGCAGGAGCAATAACGTGATTCGTTTGCTTTCCCTTTTAAAACTGAATGTATGTTCAGGAGGAGCCCGTGGTATTTTTTTTTTTTTTTTGCTAAACTTTTCTAATACAGAGTATATAAATATCCGAATTTTAACAAAAACAGTTAACACCAGAACTTCTCAGCCTCACTGTTTCCAGTATGTTTAATTAGAAAACAGAGAGTGAGATCTTTTCTGTAATTGGTCCTTGAATCATTATCAAAATCACTTAGCAGCCTCCTTAAATTTATTTTGAATTACAGTCTATTGCCTTGTTAAATTATTAACACTGAAAGTCACATATCTTGGCAATTTTGTATCTTTATTAAAATGAAAATACCAAGGTCATGTTATACTTACCGAGGTGCACTCCTGGTTTTATTTATTACGGATTAAATGAAACCAGATCTACTTGGTGCGGTTCTGTAAACAGCATTGAAATGTATGGGATTAGCTAGTTAAGGAGGCCAGTGGGATAAGAGCTTAAGTGCAGATTCACAGAGGTACCGGGGAGGCTGAACTATTATTTTAAATACAGATTACGTGAATTAAGGGAATAATTCTTCCTTTCACAAAGTCTTTAACGCTGCACAGGTGTGGATTACGCTGCAGGTTCTTTCAGAAATACCTTTCTACTGTATTGCAGTGAGGCCCCATGACTCGGGTTAGGTTAATGCATGTTTTTCGTAGTAGTTCTATTAAGTTTCCCCATGAATTAGTTCCATGGGTGGCTAGTCCTGAGCTGCAGTCAGCTGAGACAAGCGACATCGAGTACCTCCTTATGCAAAGTGCTTTCAGCATCTAAAAACCTCCCCTTACTATGTGTTGTCTGATGTCTGGGAGACAGACGCTCCTTGCACCGTGTCAGCGATGGAAGCGCAATCCCGAAGATGTCCCCTGGAAGCAGCACTTCGTGCTCCCATGCAGTCTGGCAGCGCTGGTTCATCCTCAGCTCATCCCTGACACGCAAATCATCCACCTGAGCCTGGGGAACGAGGTGAGTCTTTCTGCACCGTACGTAGCTGTTGCAGAGAAGGAGCCCGCGGGGGTTTTTAGAGGGAAGCCAGGGACAAGGGACGCGGGAGGTTTTGGCCTGCAAGGACGGGGTAAGATGCCCCTTTTCCTCTCCGCATCGCGGTGTGGATGCACCTGCACCTCGAAAGAGAGACAACAAAGCTCTGTGATGGGGAGCGTTTGACGATGCGACAGGAGAGGGTGTTTGAGCTGGCACTACCTTGCTGACACCAGGAAACCGTCCCGTCCAAAGACGAGTTTTCTCCGAGTAATAATAATAAAAACGCGGCTGGAGAAGTCGAGGTGGCCGCTCCGTTCGGCTCTCCGGCGGTGCCTCCAGCAGGGGGTAGTCTGTCCCCGCCGAGCCGCGCGCCGGCAGCCAGCCCTGCCGCCTTGGACACGTTCCCGGACACGGGAGACGGGCTCTGCCATCCCGGGAAGCGCCTGCCTTTGATTTTCCAGTGTTTGCTGAGGAACTGAGGAGCCCTGACGCTATCCCGAGCTGCTATCCCGCTCCTCTCCGATCGCGCGTGCCGGCCCGATGCGTGCCCGGGCGCCGCTGGCATCTCGCTGTCATGACGGGGGCTTCTCAGGCCTTTTCTTTTTACTTTTTCCTCTTTTTCTTTTTTCAGTTTGGAAACTCTGGTTGGATGAAATCAGGAATTGGAGTGATTTTCCAGGCTGTCCTGCTGTGGGATCCGTGGAAGTCTCCGATCTGCGTGTGTGCGGCAGCCGCCTCGCTGCAATGAGCTCCGCACACCTCCAATGCGGTGGGTTTGTCCTTCCTGCACCGAGTTACACAGACCTGCGTTTTCCTCCTGCAAAATCTGAGGCTCTGTCATCCTGAGCGCCCATAGATTACTCTGTCTGAGCTATTGTAATAGGTTTATTTGAATAAAAATTGTCTTCAGTCTTGCGCAGCTCAACAAAATAATCTCCCTTTTCAAAACCCCGGAGAAAACAAATTTGTTTCCACAATCCAGCCAACATTTCTATTATTGTGCAAGAGGAAAACAGTGAAAAACAAAGACACCAATCTTTGTAGGTGCTTCTGCACGGTAACAGAGAAACAGATAAAAGGAAAAATGCGGCTAATTATGAGATTATCACATGATGAATTTTGCCTGACAGCATCTAACCTTTTCCAGAGCAATATACAAATGATTGCTGTGTGCTTGAGCAAATACAGATTTAGGAAGATGTCACCAAAACACTGGTTAATAGATTAACTACATCCGTGCTGCCAATACCCGTTTTTGTTGGGTTTTGTGTCTGAAGAGTGGTTCTATTTGTAACTAGTTGGCGAGCCTAATTGCTTCCTTAGCTGTTTCTCCTGTGGAGTCCAGTCCCTGCATGGAGCTTGTTAAGGCCCTTGGGGCTGAACCGATGGGCAAGATGCTCATGGAAGGTGGAGGAGAGAAACCGTCCTGCATTTCAGAGGCATAGGAACTCTTTGCTCGACTTCCCCTTGCTCTCAGATTATCTCCAACTCAGTTCTGCTTTGCCTAGAATGGCCACAGACTAGAAGCCGTCCCTATGGGAACTTTATATCTTTGGCATCACTCATGTGTCACCTTTCTGGTTCGAGGCTAGACATGCTGTGTAGCCAGGTGAGCCTTCGGAGGCCATAGGAAGTATATATATTTATATATTTAAAATAGGACAAATGGGGGCAGTTAAAGCTCTGCCCTTAACTCATATTTTGCCCTCCAAAGCCAGTTTTCTGACCTTAAAGCAAACCTCAACCTGGGCCCTCCTTGTTCATGCTTACAGCCCCAGTTAACTTCTCTGAGCACTGACTGTGATTCCAAGTTCTGAGAGTTAAAGGGGAGCTTGGGTAATGCGCAGAGGACTCTGCTGTATTTCTGGGACGTGTCACTCCTTGATACTATTCAGAGTGGGTGCAAAAAAAAAAAGAAGCAAAGAAAAAGGAGCTGGTGTGACAGTAGCACAGCAGTGATATTGGGTGGCGACTCATGGTTATTCCTGTGCACGTGTTAAATAATTCAATGTGCTTTGCATGAACTAATTACCTTTAGAAGTTGTGCGCTGAGCTGAATGTTCACTTGTTCAAAGTTCTGCGGCTCCCTTAGGCCTCTCTGATTTCTATTAAATATCAGAGTGGTGCATGCAGGAGTGATCTATTGTTTTTTTCTCATAGGAAAGCCTTGTAAAGTTCCTGAGATTAATAACAGTAATGACTAATGGTCCTACCAAAGGTCCTAGATGGTCTAGCTGGGGTGTTAATAAATAACTGAGAGGATGAGGACTGAAATGTAAGTGAATATTGCAGGACAGCATTGCTGCAGCGAACACAGCAAGATTAAATTAGTCTACATCTTTCTGTCTAGATTCTCGGCATGTTGACTGATGTCTTTATCCCTCTCTAGAGTGGATTCCAAGCAGATCCTTGTGTCCAAGGACATCTGAGGCTTTGGAGATGATAGTCCAGGCTCTGCTGCTCTTGCTCAAGCAGGTTCATCAGCAATCCCACCAACCTCAGTGCAATATACTGAGGAGTATGGAAGGCAGGAAAGGTTCAAATTAAAGCGAGCACAGTCTGAAGCACTGTGGATGTAACATGTTCCTCTTGAAATGACTTTGGCGGCATGTGCTGGAATTGCAGGAAGGACGAAGTGGGCTCCATGTCTTTGAATGGGCATTTTTGCCTTTTTGCTGGTTGGTCCCATTCCTGTCTGGGCACTCGGTGTCTTTACTGGGATTCATGTCAGCAGTTACTGCAGAGATGCGAGAAGGAACGATCCCACATAATCCTACTAATCCCAAGTATCTTATTCCCCAGCCTTTGAAGTGGAGTTATGGAATTTTATGGCTTGGAATTATATGGCTTGACTGGCATTGCTGAGCCTTAATGAGCCCAACGGTGATGAAGGTGTTCAAATAATCAGCTTGCTTACATGTATCAGAAAAATACAGGCTGGAAATACTTACTATAGAAGTGCTGATGGAACCAGTATGTTTCTATCAAAACGTCTGACTGATGTGTTAGTTAGCGCCGAGATATTTAAAAGCTTTTCCAGACAAATACTTCTATCTTTGGGGACGTCATTTGGTTCTTTGACACCCATCCTGCCAAAGGCTCTCTTCTTCCTTTTGAATCTTTGAGTGTTGCAGTTGCTTAGGTTTGATGAGGGGGTCATTTTCAGACTTCTATACAAATATTTACTGTTTTAGGGGGAAATCTCTTTGGACAGGCAGAGCTCTTCACTACAGAAATGATGCGTGCAATGAAGCTATTGCTTATTAACATCAAACCTCTATAAAAGCAAAGCAAAACAAACCCTCTGATATTTTCCTCCTCATGGGCACACAGTATCCAGCAGAGTTTTAACCCCCCAAAAAGTGCAAGGGCGAATTTTCTAAGTCTACCTAGTTGCTGCACTGAATTTGTGATTCAAACGAGATTTTTGAGACTTTACTACTTGAAGCGGCCCAAAGAGTGGGGACCGTAAGAGCTGGGTTGAGGTTGCAGCCCCACAGCAATGGGCTCTCCCACACTCCCCATCTCCCCTTTGGGTTGGTAATTGGCCATTTGAGAGTCTTTCCGACTGAAATTTAGTGCATCCTTGTCGTGGACAGAAAATACACACTACACATTTTGAGCAGGGCCTTTATCCTGCTCTGTGCCTGAGGATTTCTTGGCTGACAGTGGATGGGAGATTTCCAGAGCTCATCTGGTGCTTTGTAATTGCCAGAGCAGTCAAAGCTTGGGAATCCGCAGCATCTGAAAGCAGAAAAATTCACCATTGAATCCCTTCCTCTCCAGTGACATTTTCATTATTTTACCACATTTTAGGGCTTACACATGAGCTTTTGTCTTTGCCTTTTTAAAAGTAGATTAACACTTTATAAATAAAGATAAGAGACCTATGAAAACTCTGGAGAAAGGCAGTATTTGTGGTGATAAATTATGCAGTAGCCCTGCCAGGGATGTGTGTGTGTTCATTAACAGCACGGCGCGGCAGATATTTCATTTGATGCCAAGCTGAAAGACAAGCCTTTCCTTGTCTCCGTAGCTGATCACACATCCTAATTAAGCATTAAGAGCTTCGCCCTGCGAGTAATGATGCTCGGACTGGTCCGAGCGCAGGCTGGGATGGAGTTTATCCCCAACTAGTGATGCCCATCTGGGCTGACATGTGTCTAGATGGCCTTGCAAGAACCATAAAACTGCAAGATGCCACCGGTCCGTTTGCAATCATCTCAAGAACGTCATCTTGTTCATGCCGGGGTTGCCTGCAGAGCAGAGTGGCTGAAACTTCCTCCACTTCCAACTGCAAGGGTTGAATTTTGCAAATATAAAGCTTTTGTCAAGAAGGCAGCGCTTACTTTTGCTGCTTGTATTTCTTATTTTCTGGTAGGACTTTGCTTTCCTGGTATGCTGTTGTTCAAAGCTCAGCCCAGGGATTTACAGAGCCCTGCAAGAGCCCTTGGTTGCAGCTGACCTGGTGGCCCCAGGATCAGGTGAGATGGCAGCAAAACTGTGTGCGGCTCCCGGCTTAGGCTCTGTTGCAGAGGGAGGAAAGAGACTCCTAATTTAGACCCTTCTTCTTAGTTTATCACACCAAATCACCTCTGCTGGAGAGGTTCCACGTGCCGTCATGCCCTACTCCTGTCTCCTGAACAGCAGCAGTCACAGCAGTGGGACGAAGCCTGTGACACACTACACAAGAGACACCTCCTCTATGACATTAATAAGGCAGCAATGTGCATTTACTTTCCTGCAAATTTCCTGCAAATAATTTTATTACAGGGCTGTCCAAGGGACGAGTCCGGTTTGGAGCTCTCATGTGTTGGCAGAGATTGGAAATAGAGGTAAGGGGACACAACGCAGTGCTGCTGTCTGACTGCCTCGTCACCATCACGCTGCAGGGTGCAGAGGAGCTGCCTTTGGGTATGGTGTTTATTTGATTTTAACCCAGATGGATTAATCTTAGAAGGAAATTAACACTTCCCCGGCAGTATCACTTACATGGAATGGCATGCTCCTTGTCTGGAAGATCATCACAGCTGTAGCTAATTAACACAGCAGGCCTAATTGCTTTGGGTAATTGAAGGTAGGGCCCCACTTACCTCCACTTGGGTAGAGAGGAAAGAAGAGAGATGTGGGGTGAGTCTCTTAAGTGTATGCAGTGGGTGATTTACTGATGTGTTTGGTGGCTTTAATTCCAATATTCCAATGCTGTTACATCTCTCTGTTTTTTTTTTTTTTTTTTTTTTTTTTTTTTGGAAGGGATGTGCCAGTTGACTTGTCCTGCTGCTAAAGTGGAAGTACAGCAAGGATTATAAGAATTTGGGAAATGAATCTGTGGTTATTTAGGTAAATATGTGACCAGCAGCCATCTGCTTTGACATGCAGTGCGGGAGTGGAGAAAGACCGAAGAGATTCGAGGGAGGAAGCTCAGGGGCAACTGCTGCTCCCCTGGGACACCCCAGTCTCAGCAGATTGTATTTGACAGGGATGTTGTTACAGAAGAGCACCGAGGTCTGATATCTACAATTATTTCTTTTAAAAACCTCATCCGAGCATTCACAATATCCAACCAGCTGAAAGCCGCGATGTCCATCAGTCGGCTGCAGCCTCGGATTTCAGCCTCAAAGGGCAGAGTTATTCCTGCGGACTTATTACCAAAGGAATTTACTAGCACGGCGGCTTCGGATCTCGCTAAGAAACAAGATTACGGACGGGTAATGATACCCCGGGAAGCCCAACAGTTTAATCACAGCCAGGCACGGAGCGATAGGGCTCCAAAGGCCGCGCTATCAGAAAAACCCAACAAAGCCCTCGCGTTAGACAGAGTTTTAAGCAGCAGCAAGCGCTTAAGGGAACTCCGAAGTGGTTGAATTTGTCGTGGAGCTTTGCAGCCACAGCATTAAGTTTTCACATCTGTCTTGCGTGCGTTTGACACGTAAATGTCTGCATAACTCCAGGGGTTCGATGATGAATTAAATCATGGGCAGGGTGGAGAAAAATAAAAATTTAAGTTTTCCAAAAATTGGGAATTTTGAGCCCAGGAAGATGTTGCCCTGTCAGCTGGTGGCAGTTCAGGGCTGCCTGTGAGCCAAGAGGTACCACGGATGTGTCTGAATATACCCCATCCATCAGGGTGACCCTTCAGCACTGGCACCTCTTCTGCGAGTGAATCCACTTGATCCGTGATAAACTCAGCTGATTCTACTTGCCAGGTGGTCTTGGCGGGTTTGGGTTGTTCACCCTTCCTTGCATCTGAAAGGAGGGTTTAACCTGAGGGAAAGGGAGAATAAATTGTGATCTCTTTTCCCCTTGGTGACGCATCTTCGCTCCAATAACACCCCCCAGGACAAATTCCTGCTGTAAGGGGCTCCCCAAGAGCTGTAAAAACACAATTTTCTTGCTCCCAGCTAGGCAAGGAGCGGGCAGAGCTGGAAGAAGAAAGCTTTGCTCTTGGTCAGGTGGTGGGAGATGCTGGAGCATCCTTGGGATGGAGAAGGTCGGAAGGAAGGATACACTTTGGGGAAGAAGCCACCCCAAAAGGGACATCAGCCAAGAGGATGTGGCAGAAAACTCGGCCTTCTTTCTGTAGGAAAAATGACAGTATCCATGGGGCTGATCTAAATACACACAAAACCACGATAACCCGCAGTCCCAGCTCTATTTAGCACAGCCAAATAGTCTCAAGCGCCAAAAGTTATGATGTAGCCGGAATAAGAAAGCTTTTACTGCCCCCCATAACTCAGGCAGAGGGAAGAAATGGAGCCGTGTGGGATTTCCTGGTGTTGCGGAGAGACAATGAAAATGACTCACTTGGACATTTTATTATAGCCACTGGGATCCAAATGTAAATTATGCAGTTAAAAAATGGAGCCAATAAAAAGCAAGGAGATTTAAATAGGAAAGTGGCACATGGCAGTCAGATTTAAAGCCAGCTGGAGGTTATGTAGTGGCAATGAGATTAGCAAAGCCAAAGAGAAAGCCCAGGGACATAATAGAGCTGATTTGTTACAGGTACCTAGCTGAAATAATAATAATACAAAGAAATTCTATTCTGCCTGTTGCCATGCTCTCCCCCTGATCTCATAACATTAATAAGATCATAATGAAATGCTGGAAAATTTTGGTCTCGGTCACAGAACTTGAAGGGCACTGGTCTGCTCCTCCCGCTTGTCGTAGGACACTTGGGCTTGTATTAGTTTTTCCTCATGCAATCAAGTTATGAATATCTTGATGCGTGTTCTCCGAGGTGGGATTTAGTGCCTGAACTGCGCTCGGTGTCGGTAATGAGCTAACACCTTCCTGTCCCCTGTCCTGCCTGCGCATAAAGACGGAGTATTATGAAATGCAGCAGAGCGATGAGTTTGGGGGGAGCTCGGAGACCCTTTCCGTGTATCCCGAGGCTGCTGCCCAGCCCTGTCTGCATGTGTGGGCTCGTGTCCCACAGACAGGCACAGAGAAACAGGAATTTCCATGGGGGAAAACTATCCCAGATGCTCTCTGGGTCCAGGAATCAGTTGCTCGTGGGTTGCATCCTTTGCACCTGCGTGGTTGTTCTCCCTTTGATGCTCATTAGTGAGTTGACTCAGCTGCTTTCTCACTCATGACTGAGAGTGAGACATTTCTCACTCGTGTCTGAGTAATCTTAGTTAGGTCAGGGCAGAAATCTGTAGCTTTTAATTGCTGCTTTTATTCCTAATGTGGGGGAATGTGACCAACCCGTGCTTGCTGCAGGCGGGATTGCTCCCTCCTCTGCCGAATGCTCCTGTCCAGGCATCCAGGACCTGCATCAGCCCCATCCTCTTCCCACTCCTTGCAGAGAGCTTTGCATTAAATCAAGTTGTGCTAAAACCAGTCAAGACGCTGCATTGTGGCTGCTCATTGCTTATTACCTAGTCCTGGCGACGCGAGGATGATGATGGGTTGAGCCCGAAGGCTCCTTCCCGTGGAGTCCCAGGGCCTCCATCCGCAGCTGCCGACCCGGAGCGGCTCCCTGCGGAGCCGGGATCCGGCAGGGGCTCCGGCCTTGCTGCTCCCAACACGTCTCATCCGCCCGGCTCTGCCCGGCTGCTGAGTGTTGTCATAGAAATTCCAGCTGCGCTGGCTGGCAGTCTTATTCCCATAAAAAGTTCATAAGTTTGTAGCATTATCGCTTCAGAGGCAGTTCAAGAGCTTTTCCTGCTGCTCTTCTCCTCTTTTATTTATTTTTTCCCCTCTATCTGCAACTACTTTTCACTTGTTTTTTTCACTTTTCTCTCGCACTTACTGACTTGTGGACCTATTGCTGGGCAAAGTATTTGGGCCATCGCCAATAAAAACACATTGTCCTCTTTCCTCCTTTGCTCTGCAACCAGTTTGCACACCAAATTTGTTGGTTAAATCCCAAATGCATCAGAAATGGCATCATATCCCTGTGCACGACCTGTGCTAACTTCGATGTAACTGGGAGGGAAAATTCCTCTTATATGCAACCATATATATGTGCTGAGCAAATAAGTGCTTTTTTCAGGTTAGTCTTTATTAACAGGTAAACAAAAGTAGGAAAGTTTCCATTTTGATCCCTAAAGATGTGAGTAAATAATATCTTGCTACTTAATTGGATGTGTGTCCAATTTTGCCACTTTTTTATGCCTCAGGCATGACAGGAGATAAGAAAATGTATGAATAGGGAATAATCAAGCCAAGAGCTGCCTCTTATAAATACGTTGTCCTTCTTTGACGTAGCTTTTTAGCCTTAATTATCTACGTAATTTTATATCAAGAAAATCTTTTTATTTTTTTTTTCCTAATTAGTAAATCCCTGGCTGATGCTGGTGGGAAACTGCGTTCCAGGGCGGTCTGTTGTTGCACATCTGAAGAGCTGGGCAATTAGCGGGAGCGTGCGCTCAAACCGGGTCTCCAAACTTGCTCCAAATGTTTAATGAGACAGCGGGGATGGACCCGATTGGGAGCCAAACGTCTTGCAAGTTGCTTACAGTTATTAAGCCAAGAGCGCGCGGCTGGGAGAGCCGCTCTGTTCCCTGCCAAATTCCTTCTTATCCGCCCCGGCGGGGTCACCGGTCTTGGGAAAACGGCTGCTCTAAATGGGATGTTTTGATCCCGGCTGAGCTCCTTTTCCAAAGGTTTCCAAGGGCCTTTCGGGGCTTTCTCCCAGCACCCGTTTCCGCGCAAGGTGAGCGGCTTTGCTGTAAACACTGGATCACAGCATAAATAATTGATTTTTCAGTTTCCACTGAGTTCTTGGCAGCCGAATCCCTGGCAGCCTGAGGAGTCTCAGCAGCGAGGCAGAAGGTCTTTTGTCTTGGAAACCCGTGCTTTGTGGAGGTGTATTTTTAATTGATGCAGCTATTCTTGCAGCTGAAGAGGCGTTTCATCAAATAACCCCTCTCTCTGCAGCTTTGTGCGAGACCCTGTCGGTCTGGTCTCGCGTGGGGCCACGACAGTCTCCTTTGCAGGTCGTTTTCCCAAGCTTTGGGCAGGCGCTTGATGCCCCAGCACACGTTTTGAGGGCTGTTTCACGAGTCTGCACGTTCTCTGCAGAGCTCCTGGCCGTGCCAGCAGACGGGATGCGGGCACGGAGGAGCGGGGCTGGGCAGGGACACGATGCTCTGCTTGGCCGTGTTCCCATTTTAGAAGATATCGCCCAAATATTGCACACGGTGGAGGGGAGACCTGGGTCTGCAGCTGCTCCTAGGAGTGATTCCTAAGTCATATTCCCTCCTGGAACAGGGCTGGAAGCGGCTTTGCCTGGATCGATAGTAACTTGTGGATGAGATACCCTCTTCATCCAACCGTGTCCTAGACAGTGGTCCCTGATGCAGGAGATCGTTCATGTGAGGAGCAGGGTGAGGATGGGAGCTACTTTTATGTGTTATTTATTTATTATTTGTTTTGGAGAAGCCAGGTAGCACTTGGACACAAGATGCCTGCTCAGTATCTGCAATTGGAAGCTGATGCAGCTGAGATTTATGAGTTCATATGGGTTATTTTTTTGCCAGTGAGCATCATAGATGCCTATCTGTAAAACATGTGTATTTTGGACTTCATGCATATTTGTGAGATCAGGATTAGCCTCTGGTTTCTAGCTGCTTGTCTGTGATGGCCCCAAAAGTGGGTTAAAACTAATGGCCTCAAATTTCTTTCTTGTAGGTAAATACACCAATGAAATAGTCTTTTTTTTTTTACATTATAGAGCAGGTGAGAACCGGCCCTAAGAGCCACCAGGATCTCCTCCTGCCTGGCTTCCATCACCTCCCCAGTTTGCCCCCAGGAACGTTATTATGAAATGCAAACAGATAATTTTCTTGAAAGGAATGACACGGCGGAGTGAACTCCCAGGGTGCCCGTCTGGCAAAGCCAGTGGCTTCCTGGCAGCAAATTGCACTGCAGTAAATTAGAGACATTTCATAATTTCAAAATTGATTTTTTTTTAATAAATGTTAATATATTCAAAGCAAATTTTGTGATCCAACTGTGCCAGCCAGTGCAAGCATTAAGGAAAAGAGTCAATCAAGACAATCTTGTGATCATATAATTCAGAGCGGCTGTGTATTCTTTCTAACTCACTTATTTTTTTTTATTGCTACAGCTCTATTACAGAGAGCCATAAAATGCTGTTTATGCCTCTTCATTCATTCACTTGACCCTTATTTAAAATATAATTTTTTAGAATTCATTTTAAGCTGAAGGCATCACCAGCTCTGCAGGTAATAAGGGTGTTAATAGGCACCAGTCTTTAGCTGCAGACTTCCCCGACGCGTCGCACATCAGTTGCTAATTGGACTTAGAGGAATTGCTGAAGCTTCTTGCAAGTGTCGAGCCTGATCCACCAAGAATCCTCTGCATTTATGTCAGTAAAATCAATTACCTGCATCTGCTCTCTCTCCTTTTCTTTAAGGTCAAGGTAGCCTCTGCAGAGTTTGGATTTGTCCAGTGCAGTATTAAAAAGTTGATCTAAGTGATATGGGTGACAGCAGGGCAAGAATCTGCTGTTTTACCCTGTTTTTCTGGAGAAATGGTGCCTAAGTTATCAAGCTGCCAGTGCATGTGGTTGTGTGGGAACAGATTCCTCCTCCTTGCAACTTTTGCATCTTTTATATAACTGTAATTTCCCTACGTAGAGACCTGGAAGAGATTCACACTGATGTGACGCAGGAATTTCTTGGAGTCACAAGACTTTCTTTCTTATCTGCCCTAAGACATTTTTCACACTCTCTTTTACCTTTGGATTCTGTTGTCTTGGACAAAATCCAGCAATTGACCCGCACGGTTTTGCTGTTACTGGTCTAGTGTGCGAGGCTGCATTCCTGCCTGGATTCCCATGCACTGGGTGCACATCCCTTTCCATCCTTATCTCCGTGAGGAAGATGCATCCGCAGGCTGATCACCTTTCCATCCATCTGCCGGATTTAGTATTCCTCCTAATAGACTTGCAAGGCTGCTGGTTACTTTCATCTGCCCTTTTTACTGCCTTGCTTATCCTTATCTGCATCCCGGTGGCTTTTAAGAGGTCTTTATACAACAGCGTCTATCTACTATGCACTTCTCTCGTTTGTTAATAATTCATTAATCATTTTACACTAGCAGGGGGGAAAGAAGGCACCAAAACCAACAGCTAGGAGTGCTCGCAGTGTGGGAACTGCGCTGTGCGTATTCTGCACCTCAGGCTGCACGCCCCTGCCAGGGAAATCCAAGGTTTTTCTTTGTAGATCTGCTCTTTTTAAGAAAACGGTGCGTTTTTCTTAATGCAGAAGAAGGTTCCCTGGAAAACCTATTGATATGGAGCAAAAAAGGAATCGTGTTTCTAGACGTGGTGTTTGATTATTTGGCAGGAAGGCCAAGTTCACGTCTGCACCTGCAAGAGTCTTTGGACAAAGCAATTACGGGTTCATCAAGGATTAAAATTTGCCAGCAACTCCACGTTGTTTTAGATCTTCAAGTTAAGATTCACCTTTACTTTTTTTGCTATAACTTTTTGGCAGTTTGAAATCCCTGTTAATAAATGGAGCCTGGTCACCAAGGACAGCATCTTCCTTCTAAGCAAAGTGGGGAGCCTTTTCTTGCTCTGATTATGACCCACAATTTGCCTCGTATAATCTTCTTTTTTCAGGGCACACAAAGCAACACGTGATGAATAAATGGGCTGGCGTAACCCTCTGCAGGTAATGAATCCCAAAATACACAAGATGTTGAACAAGTTCCCATACTTCATCCCAGCCTCTGTCACTGAGTCACAAGAAGGGATAACATTATGAGTTTGTAATTTATTTCCATATTTTTTAATCATATTTCAGTGGCTGTTTGCTTTATGACCTTTAAAACCACCTTAGATTTAGATTGATAAATGGGTGGCAAATAAATTTAGCAAAATAAGCAATTTCAGCCTATGGAAGGTCAGCAGAGGGCTGTGCAATCACTGCTTCTATTAATATGTTATATTTCAGTCAAGAGCTTTTAAACGTCAGAGGTTTTCAGAGGGAAAACCTATTGCTGTGATGAATGGGTTTCTTCTAATAGCTGCATGGGAAATGAAAATCAAACTAAGGGAGAAAACATCTTGTTTCTCTACGAGCAGAGATGTTACCTGTGGTTTTGCTGTGGCTGCTGGAGCTTGCAGTGAAAAATGGCTCATACATTTCCACTTGTCAACTATGTGAATACACTAGTAAATTAGGAGTAATCTCTGTCAATTAACTAAACTGCTATTGTTATTATTAGCATAGAGTTTGAGCAGAAGGACATGCAGGACAGGTAAAGTAAATAGATTTTTCTTTTTTTTTTGCAGATCCTTGCAGGGAGAAGGGAAAAACCGAAGGCAGGGAAGGGTTTCAAGCCCTGGAGGCCATGGGAGGGCATCAACATTATCAGAAGGTGCATTTTGAGCTTGTAAATATGAGGTTTTTGAGTCGACATAGTCATTGCACCGGGGCAGAGACCTCTCTGTGAGGCTTGTGGGTGCTTTCTAAAGGGACAAATGTGGATAAATGCTTTTGGTTCCCTATTTCTAATAATTTCAAACTGTTGCCCAAAAATTATTTGGCAAAGACTATGGATAAAAGCAATGAATTGCTTGCTGCCTGCTGAGGATAGACAGGGACCAAACTGCAGGATTAGTTACTGCTGCTTATGGATTAGCTCAGCCAGATTCACAACACAACAAGGAAATAATTATTCTCCTATTTGTTGGGTGCAAAGGGTTAAATTAGAGGCAGAAGTGGTGTGCAAGCCTTTTGTGGGGTGGAGATTGTCTTCATTTTTAAATCTTTGGGGCTTTTGAGTGAGGTGGGAACTTGGCTCTGTTAAAAGCAACAGTGAGAGTCATTACAGGAGAGATTGAGGAGCTGCAAGAAAGGAGCACATTAAAAGAGGACTTGGAGCTAATTTTTGTTTCTCATAAAAGGGTACTTTTGCCACGAGTGGAGTTAAAAATCCCCTGTAAAAGCTGTTTTTACAGTGAAATAAACCCAGGATTTGCCTCTAAGCGGTGGGTCGGATTCCCAGCCTGGATAAGATGCTCTTGCGGCTGCCGCGAGGCCGAGCTGCCCTAAAGGGGGACAAACCCCAGGCTGGGACTTGGGGGAACCCGCTGAGCACGGAGGGGGCTACTGGGTCCCCTGTGCCGGCGGGATGAAAACCGGGAGCTCCTGTGGATGCAGCCTGGGATCAGGCGAGGAAGAGGAGGGTTTACAGCATCCCCGGAGCCGCCGCGGGTGCAGGAGCCCTTCGCTGGCGTCCGCTGCTGATTGAGGGTCACTTGTGCGGCTGATGTACGATTTCAATTAGGAAACAGAGGTGTTTACGGCATCTCCGTGATGTGTTTAGGTGGAGGAAAGTGCTTTGCTGCGCTAAATAGGGCAGGGGGTGCCTGCGGGCTGCAGAGCTGCTGCAATGTTGGTCAGGAGAGGAGCCTCGGCCGGTGTTTCTGGCCCGTTGCCACCCAAGGCTGGTTCAGGCCACCTGGAGCCCTTTCCCTTGAAGCCGATGCCCTCGGCTAGCGGGAGCAGAGCAGCTCGGTGGTGTTGGTGACCCTGAGTCACTGACGTCGACTAGAGCTTTTTTTAGGGCCCTCAGAAACGGGTTTTTGAAGGAGGATGGAGAGTGTTTTCCCTGCTGCAGATGTGAAGCTCATAGGTGTCCCTCGGCTGTGCTTCACACGTCTGCACAGCCCAAGGAGCCCTTGGGTTCAGCAGGACACAGAACCCCGCTAGGAGCTGGAATCCACGGTGAGACAAGAGGGCAACTTCAAAGGGGTTTTAAACAAGAGCAGCCGCTGAGATGCTCCAGTCATTGATGTCTGAAAGGAGATGTGCAATGGGGAGATGTTTGTGCACGGGATTAGCGCAGGGAGAGCTAGTGACAGCCCCGTCCTGCTGCGTGTTGACATGGTGGGGAAGGGCCCTCTCCCTCCCTGGCTTTTGCAGGGGTCAGGGGATCCAGATATGCCCATCCCTTCTGTGTCTCCATATCTGCTTGGGTATGACCACACTATCTCTACCTGCACAGTCCATTAGAGCTTCCTTGCATCTTCCATGGGGTTGAGGACAGACCACCACACGCTCCTAATTAAACGTGACTTAATTATGCTGCAGTGCAAGTGCCGTTGCATCAGCGAACTCCAGAATGCTGCAAGACCCCGTCTGCCTCTCCCAAAGTGGGACCGGCACATGGGAAACTTGTCCATGTCCAAGCAAGGAGCCTGTGGTTTCCACCAGGCACGTTCCCAAGCTGAAGGTGACGATGACAACAAGCCGTTCAGATTCATGTACTATTCATGCAGTCCTCCAGGCTCCACTGAAGCCCTTAGAAGATAATAAGAAATTAATGAAACGTGGCAGTCTACACCTCCACTACAGTCTTCATGCGGAGATCTCCACGTTTCACTAATATTTATTAACTGAGTTTTGCAGTAGTCCAGGGAGGTCTGAGTTTAATTTCAGATGTGAGAGACCAGCTCTGGACTATGCGGTGGTAGATGTACTGGGAAGGTAAAATGCCCAATGATGCCTCATATCTGAGGGATAGAAAATTACAGATGGAAAAAGGGGAGAACTCATTAGAATGTAGGAGAGGAATTGCTGTCCTGTGCAGGAGGGTAGTGATGCAGATTGGAAGAGGACAAGAAAGAGGAGCTGGGAGAAGGGCGTTAAGAAAAGGACAAAAATAAGAGGGTGGAAACATGAGTGACCAAGGTCAGTCTTTGCTGCATGTTTCCTATTCTACAGAGCTAGGACAGGTCTTTCCAGCTGGGTTAAATGGGATTTAGGGTTTATTTCCATTTGAGGCTCACTAGGATCATGGTGGCCCAGGGCTGTGCTGCTCCTCGGTGGTATTTTCCACTCAACACTCTGCACAAGGTGGTATTTTGACCCTGGAAAGGCAATAGACTCCTATATTGACCACCTAAGAAGATGGATGGAAGCCGCTGACGCTATTGATGTGAATGTGTATCCGCTGCGTGTTGCATGTAGCAGCCTCTCTGCAGGGAAAAGTCCTTCGGTTTTCAGGTCATCGGGTCTCTGTCCATGTGGTCACAGATGGTGGCAATGGCAGTGGCCGCTCTGGGTTTCAGAAATGCCAGCTCGTAGGTTGGCTCCTGTTCACAGCTATTTCATGTCCTTCCTTGCTTTCCATAAGGAATCGTGCAACTAGACTGAAAATACATTTTTTTATTTATTATTTGTACTTTCTAACAATATATGCAAGTAAACTCATTCTGTAACAGAAAAACTTGCTAACACGTGACATTTTCACTTAAAACTACCATTTTAGATGGGCAATATCCAGCATCTTTAATACATGCATGAGCAAAAATGTTTCAGATTGCCTGTGTGATCCCACTCCAGCTCTCGCTGAGTTTGAGTACCTGTTTCATAGGGTGGTGGCTGCCACATGCTTCCCTCGAATATCGAAAGCTGCTGTAGGCAGGTGTGAGATAATCTATTTCAGTCTCTGTGTCTACTCCCTGGTACTCTGAGAGCACCTTATGCCCAGAAATCCCAAGATCTGTTAATCTTTGCGGTGTTTTTCTTAGTTCTACAACCATTAGAGTCCTCAGTCTATTTGTTCAGCTAATCTCACTACCTTCAGCTGCAATCCCCACATAAAGAACTCTGTAATAATTTCTTTTCCCCCCTCCGTTCCCAAGTTAGATCTCTTATATATTATTTACGGTTGTTTACCAGCATCCTGCTGTGATGAAGGCAGCAGCGTTGTGTTTTTCTCTGCAGAAATCTGTTGCTGCCGTGCGGTGACATCCCCTCGCACGGCACAGGGATGTTCTCCTGCACGGAGCTAGACACGGTTTACATCTGCGGGGTGTCACTTAGAGGCGAGGGGACTTTATGAACATCAGTGCTAATAAAAGCTGCTCTATGCAAGCTATTTGTGCACAGTTTGTGCACTACATCCTTTTTTATAATTTTCTGTTGATTTCTTTTAAGTGAGGCTGAGCCCAATAGAAATGAAGCAATCCTGAGGGTGCATGGAGCAATTCCCTGCTCCCTGGAGCACGGTGAAATGCCATGATCAAAGCAAGCAAGGATGGGTCCCGAGGACTGCCTGCTCCTGTCTTTGCTTTCATAGCCCCAGGGTGCGAGGAGCAGCCCATGGAATTGCTCCTCCAACCCGCGGGAATGGCAGGAAGCTCAAAGAAGCCAACAGCCTCCTGCCACGGGGAGCCTAAGGGAAAATACACACCTGAGCTGCTGGAAACTGCCCTTTCGAAGGAATGGACCGAGAGAAGACCCTGTGTGGCTTCTGTAGGGGAAAGAAGGTGTCTGAGCTGAAAACAACAACCATGGACCAAGCTCCCCATCTTTGGGTACATCTTTCTACAGTCCTCATGCTTTCAGCTGTCAGGATTGAGTTATATCTGTTTGTAATAAACTTCTCTTTGCTCAGGGATGTGCAGACTGCTGGTTCAGTTGCAAATTCACAGCTCTCAACCTCTTCCCTAAAAGCGGCTTGGCACAGGGAGCAGCGCCAGCCCAGCACAAAGTCCGGCTCTGTGGACCATGCAGCTCAAGGTAATACAGTAACTTGCATTTCTTTTAAAGATTCCAATTGATATTGCCTCCATTTTAATAGCAGGACAGAGTTTACCTTTCTTCTTGCTCAAAGCCTCCAAGAGCTGCTCTCCCGTATCAAAAAAAGGGGCAATAAAATGTGAAGATGCAGGGTAGGCAGTTGTGTGAGATGAGGTGTCGTCCTAAGAGGATCAATGAACCCTGGGCCTGTTGCAAGATGAACAAGACCTGGGGACACTGGTAGCGGTGTCGGTGCCACGACAAGTTCTGCTCTTGCATTCGGGCGATGTTTTGCCATCACGCTGAGAAAGGATGTGGAATTAGGAAACAGGGTTTCAGGTGGAGCTCCAACCAGGGTGGAATTTGCTTTTGTGCCACCTTGAGGCATTTGCAGCACTGAGATCTCAGCAACACACACAAATGTGGCCAGGTGGGTACAGGGATAAGCGTATCCCATGCCCTGGAGCAGGTTCCTTGCGAGCAAAGCGAGGGTCCTGCTTGACATTTCAGAGCTCATGAGCTGAGTTTGGGCTACCAGGTATCCTATGTCTTACCTAAAATCAGAGGTACATTCGTCAGGGTGCTCTGCACCTCCGTGTGTGTGAGAAAAGGATAATTTATTTAAATTTATGATGGCTAACAGGCTTATCTAACTACAGTTAAAATAACTTGCTGAATTATTCATGTGATATTTGGGATCATGATTGTGGGAGCAAATGAGCTGAGTGGAAACTGGAAGCTGGTGTTGCTCATGGATGATGTGGAGAGGGCGGCTGGCTCCGAGCACACGAATGGGGTGTTTCTGCGTTAGAAACGCTCCTCCTGGGCTGCTCTTGGGTGCAAAAGCAGCCTGGGCAGCTCTGCAAGCCGGAGGGGGACACATGGGGAATGTAATTTGGTGAGTGAACAGAGTGGTTTGTTGCAGAAAGGCGTCCGGCCCATGTGGGAGATCCACTTTCCCATTTAATTCTCCCAAGTGCTGTTGGCTCCGAGCTCGGTATGGCTGGAGGAGCAGGATGTCTGCGTTGCGATAGCCCCATCCCCGTGCTTCCCAAACCAATGCAAGGCCATCCCAGGCATAGGAGAGGCTCTTAATAGGTCTCCAGCAATGGAGAAACCCAGATGGTGCCAGCTTTGCTTGTGCAGACCGTCCCAACACGGACAGTCTGCTCCAGAGAGCTGCCTTTTTAAGATGAAGTGGTAAATCTACATTATTGGGATTTAGCAGAATGTTCCCTTCCTTCTTTCTGCAGAGCCTGTAGTGAAATCCATCTCATCCATTGAAGATCCCCCAATGGGCCTTGATCTACGTGGGGAGAAGTCTTGTAGCTCCACAGAGCTGCCAGGTGTAAAGGGTTCAGGACGGAGGATTTGCCAGAGGGTTTGGAGTGCCACCCAGCAGGGACAATATCTTACAAACAGGGCACGACTTGGATAATGAGGGGCTATATGTGATGTGATATGATTGCTTTGATTAAGATAATAGTCGAAGCATGTGGCGAAGGAAATTATAATTTTTATATTCCTGATTGTGAGGTTTATTTTAAGGGCGTAATTTGAAGATTGTCAAAATCAGGGAAGAAGATACTGAGGAAGTCAACAAAAGGAAAAGAGAAATCGATGCTCCTCAATAAATCCATGAGGCCAACCAGGAGGGTGCTGGTGCTGATGGGTCATGAAGAATGGAGGTCCCTGAGAAGAGAGACTATTAATAATAGAAATTCTAGTCTCTCTCTTTTCTTTATTTTCTGTTTTCTTTATTAATAATAGAAATTTAAAGAAAATACCCAGGAAAACGTGTACTTGGGTACTGAACTTACCTACCTCATCCTTTGCAGGCAGATGCTGTTCCCCAAACATGCAATCCCTTGGTCCCTGCTTTTGGGATCTGCAAAGTGTCACCCATCCTAAGACGCTGGCAGAGATCTCTAGAGCAAATTACTGCCCCACGTGGGGGAAATCATTGTGTTTTGACACGAGGCCAAGACAAACTCTCCAGTGTGGGTATAACTGTGACCAGCCCGTGGTCCGAGCGGCCTTGTAGAAGGTTTTGCAGTCTCATCGAGTCTGAGCGGGTCTGCCTGTAATTTCAGCTAAATTACAACAATGCTCCATTTCAAACTCTATTTTTGACGCAATAATAGGAAAATGCTCCTTTAGCATATTGTTCAGATTATGAGCAGAACAAGGCTAATACTGAATATTGATCAAATATATATATGTACATAGAGAGAAAGCAATCTTTGAGGATAATGCAAATATTGCTGTAGAAACTGAGCAGATTTATGCTGCTATCCCACTAGCTTTTGCCTAAACTCTGAACACCTTTAATTTGAGCAGCTTGGGTCAGGCTTTTGGGTTGTTTCCATTGCATTCCCATCGGGAATCACAGGTTTATTCGTTGCCCTTGTTTGTGTGTGGGAAATGAGGTGGCCGATAAACTCGCCGCTTGCAGAGCCCCGAGCAAAATGCCCTAGTGAAAGAAACCGCCCGAGTGTTGCGACCTTGACGCACAGTTTTAACAGATGATTTTTTCAAGCCAGATAAAACCCTTTGCGTTAGGCAGAAGATGAGCCACAAATGCGGCTCCCCCTCTTCTAATTAATAACAGAAAACAGCGGTGGAAGAGATTTATTCTTGCCAGCAGAGCCGTTAGCTGTCACGCCGCTGATGAGTCAATGGCTTGTTGTAGCCTAAGTGCTGCTCGGAGCCAGATCCGGGCCGGGCACTAAGCCGTGATACGGCAATTTAGTTTTTACACCCCATTTAGTTATGCTTTTATTCCAAATTAATCTGTTTTTTTTTCTTCTCCCTCTCTCTTCTTCAGTTTTAATGCAAGAGGCTCACAAACGACCTGTGTTGTGCAGAGGAACTCGCTGTCTTGGGCTCCGCTCCTGCCCTCATCGTCCTCCCCATGTTGTGTTAGAAGGATCGGAGGATCCAATACCCCCTCGCTGTGTGTTTTTGCTGTTCTGGGCCATTTGAGGTGGAATTTGGGATCTGTTTAGATGGGAGAGCATGAAGGATCCTGGCTGGAGCTTGGTAGGGATTGAAGGAAGACGCCAATTCTCCTTGCAGGAGCTTGCTGATGGGGCATGCAAGGTAACTCACAGCTCCTAGAGACATCTCCTTTAAGAACAACACACACAACCTCTATTTTTGAGGAGGTTCCCATGGTCATTCTATTTTCTGGTCAGTCGCTTTGTGTTCTCCCTGCCCCTTCTTTATTTTTAATGCCTTTCTCTTCCGAGATCCCGGTGCTCAGTGCCGCGTAAATGAGGCCGCTGGGTCCCTGGTGCTGCAGTGTCCACCTTTTCCAAAGCAGCTTTCAACATTGCTGTGCTATAACCTAACCCAGTGCAAGGCTCTCCTAGGGCATGGCCTCAATTGAAGGGTATATTTTTAGAAGGAAACTAACTGGGTTAAACTGAGAGCAACGCAAGTACCTGGTGTAACCGTGTTGTTGCATTCGATCAAAAAGAGTAGCCGGTTGGTAGCTTTTGAGCTAAATTATTTGGGCAGAGAAAGTCAAACGGTCATTTTATTTGTCCATTTGTTACAGTCATTTTGTCCATTAAAATTTGCAGCATTTATCCATGTGATTCCCATTGAATTCTATGGATTATAGATACGATGAGTTCTGGAGCATGCTTAAAAACAACAACAAAAAATGCATATGGACCTCAAATGAAGCCCATTTCCTTGGGGCTGAACACCTTAAAGAGTATTTTTGCTCTTGCCGATGCTCTGCAATCTGTTTGGAACAGAATAGTTTGCAAAGGTCACATATATTCAGAGCAGTTATTTCTAATATACATTATGAAGAGTTATAGACAACCATAAAAGGTTATATTGAAGAAATGTAAAAATTAGCTAACTGAATGAGTTGCATGTCCTGGAATACATAAGGTTTCTTTTATTGTGTGTAAGAATGATAGAAATGCCATCTGTATTTTGGCCTTAGGGGTACAAGGAGCATTTTATAGGTCCCTGCAGCACGTCTGGATGGAGGGCAGGTAGTGCTGCAAGAGGCATCTTGTGTGTGTCCAGGTAACTGCTAGCACAGCAATACCTAACCTAGTCCCTGAAATATTAATATATTATTTTCCTATTTATTTATTGTATTTTTTTCCTATTACCAGGAACAGCAGATGTTCCCGGTGATAGTTCCGACCATGTTTTATCTCAGTGTTTGAGCAAGTGGTCAGTTTAGGGAAGACATCTCCCCTCTCCTCCCCTCTGGGGCTGCTCTGTGTTGTATCATGCACCAAATTCACTGCCCCGATGAGGACTGTGATACCCAAACTCACAAGGGCTCAGTTAGGGCTGGTTTCTATCCCCAGCACCTGTCACCCTTTTATATTCCTTGCCCCTATACATAAGATAATAAGGCGGAAAGAAGAAAATGGGCACGTTGATGGAGAATATATAAAAAGATCAGATGATGCTAAGTGATGACCACCAAACTATATAATAAATCCTTAGTGATAGTGTAAAACCTTTGCATCCGCTCACAAGGTAGAATTATCTCATTGCTTCCAGTCCTCGCGCATGGGTATATAAGTCAGTGCATCAGCGTCTTCAGGGACACATCCATAATAAAGATAATACTAATTTTCACACCGATGTTTTTTGCTGTCAGCCAAAGGTAATTAAGTGGTTAAAGGAGAACTCAGTTTGAGACCTAATGTAAAAAATAACTCATGCGTTTTATGTCTCCTGCTCTTCTAACTCTCACCAGAGTGTCAGGCCACATTGGTTTTGCATTTACTGTAACAACCTCTCTGCAGTTATGAGACAGAGCATGTTAAGGCTAGGTTTTCTAATCACTTTTCTTCTGTGTTTGATGTCCCGGCCATCCACAGAGTTCAGGCATGATCACATCATGGGTTTGAATTAATCAGACTTAATAGAGAAATAAAAGAATGGATCCAAAATGAGGTGAAGCTAACAAATGGAGATAATAAGGGGTTTAAATGGCAGTAATTGAAAAGGGTTCTAATGCCAAAGATGCTTTACTATTTATCCAGCCTTGAAACCAATACTTTGCTGCTGTAAAGCCCTGAGAGGGTGCATATTGTTTTAAGTGACGTTATTTTCCATACCTACTCTAGCTAAACTAATTGAAAAACCATCCTGGAAGGGTGATGGTTGATGCTTGGAGTTTGTGCTCCTGCCCTGAAACCTCTGGAAAGGGACTTGTTTGCACTTGAAAGTGCCCCATTAAGCTGAAGTAATGGGTGAATTTGTCCCTCCAAAGCAGCGTCCTCAGGTTTCTCCCATGCCGTATAATGCTCCTCATTATTTCTGCACTGCTCGGTCCCATATTTTCCAAGGTTGCGTCGCCAATACTGCTGCGTTACCCAGGGAGTTGGAGAGGCTTCATTGCACGGGCAGATACGTTTTAAATTACAGCAAGTTTTGCAATATGTGCTTTAAGAGAGAGTGTTAGCCCATGGTGGCAATGCGGGGTGCTCTCCAGAAGATATTTGGCTGCTCCATCCTTGACCCATGTTTTTTTCACCAAGGTGTCTTTGTGTGTGTGTTATTTTATTTTATGTGGTTTTTATTTTATTTTATTTTATTTTATTTTATTTTATTTTATTTTATTTTATTTTATTTTATTTTATTTTATTTTA
>JAWLRI010000995.1:6331461-6355555 GCA_034781795.1 Crypturellus tataupa
TTTTATTTTATTTTATTTTATTTTATTTTATTTTATTTTATTTTATTTTATTTTATTTTATTTTATTTTATGTGTTTATACAAAAACTTATGACCTTTCTGGCCATAAAAGCAATAAAAAAAATGTTCTTTTCCCAGATGTGCCCGGCCATCCCCGCATGGGGCATGTGGTGTGGCTCCATGGTCCTCCCAACCCTCTGTGCTTCCCAATGTCGGGAACACTGTTCTTTATTCCCGTTGCTTTTTCTGCTTCTCCTTTTAACGGTGCATTAGCGGAGCAGAAGCAGTGGAAATCAAAGCTCTCCGCAAAAAGGCTACAACAAAATGCTTGATACGAGGGAGGGCTAAGTGCAACCTCATAATTGCAGCCTGCAGTACATGACTCAGTCCTGCTCGTGGGTACCAAACGCATTAATTTCTGCATACGGTCTGCTTGAGTAGGGGATTTTTGCGAAATGCCTATTGAGGCCGGTGCATTTTGCCATATCCTATAATGAAGCGTGGCAGGTTTTAGAGAGATGAAGGACTTTGCAGAGGTGCCGCTGCCTGACACCAGGCTTCATTTTGAGCCTGAGCTGCTTCCTATTTTATCTAAGCCTGATTCCGTCAGCCCTGCAAAGGAAGGTGCTTTTGATGCTGCCTCTTGTTATAAGTACTTATTTGGCACGTCAGTGAGCAAGAAGAGCTATCGGGATTTGACACGTGAAACGTGAAGTCTCAATTACTTTTATGTTGTTTTCTCTTTCTGTAGATCTGGAGTGAAAAATATATTTTAATTAAAAAGTGAAATAGGATACGCGGATCCCAGCATCCCTCATGGAGAACAGTGAATCCGGGAGCGCTGCACGGGGCTCGGAGCGCAGCTCCCTCTGCCCTTCCCGAAACATGGACTGATTTATGGGGATGGGATCTGACACCTCCTTTACTTAACACTAAAGGAGGCTGCAAATTAAACCCTGCCTATTCCGACAGCTGCTAGGGTAGCCTCACTTTGTGTGTTTTACATTTTAATTCTCTTTTTCTTTTTCTTATAGGCCGAATTCTTTAAGGCAATGAGGGTCATGAGCCTGTGCTTCCTCCCTGCCTGCATCTCCAGCCACTTCTGGATCTGGGGACCAGTCCCGGATTTGCTCTTGGGATCAAGGCTCAGAGACGATTAATGCGCTGCAGCAGTTAGGGGTTGGATAGAGATGTTGCACAGGTAAAAATGGGGGGAAATTGCTTATTTTGCACATTTTGCTGGCAGTTTGGGTGATTAGCTGGCAGCTAAAGTGGGCTACCTACAGCACTGTGTTCCTCTGACCAGATACAGCACCAGTTTAACCCTTCCAGTCAAATTAATGCCTGGTTTAGGATAAATAAATAATTGTTGCCCCCCTCAATACAGTGGACAGACCAAAACCAACACTTTTTAAGCCACTTCAGTTTCCAGGTTTAGTGCAATTGCTTTACTCCAGCACCACCTTGTCAATAAAGCAGTATATTTTAAAAAGAAAAGCCATATTTAACCAACACTTAGCTAAATTTAGCATGCTGAAAACTAGCCCTTTCCAACACCAGCCCTTTGCGCTCCTGCACTGTCCTGCAAAGGCTCCACTGAGGTTATTGCCCTTTAGCTGGTATTGCCTCAAAACTGTTTCATTAAGCAAGCTTAGAGCTAGTGCCTGCCTTCCTAAAACCCACCAGAATTATAAAATTCTGTGTCTTGAGGATGGCACTTGCTAGGCATGGACACAGCAGAGCTGGCTTTAACCAAAGCTCCCTGTGTTTGAAACTCCAGCAGCCTAAAAAGGCATCAGAATTGGTTGTGACAGTAACACAGATGAATAATTGTGGGCTATTTTAACAGATATTTTAATAGGGTTATGGGCAGGCTCTGGAAAGGTTGGAGGTGCTGGGAGAGACTCATATTATCCATCTTCTGCTGAGGAATGTGATGAGTTTTAGTGCATGGAACAGGTTGACGCAGGCTGAGGGTCCTGGAGCTGAGCAAAAGGCTTTTTCCACGTTATCCCTTGCTTAATTCTTCATCGGTTGCACAGTATTTATTTGTTTAATGTTTAGTTTATCTTATTCATCTTTACTTGTAATGAAGTGATTACATTTAAACCCCGCAAACTCGGGGAGTATTTTATTACCGATTTTATTAAATCGGTAATATTTATTATTTATAATCCTTGCCATCCAATTCTCTACATTTGAGCAGCAATTTCTGCAGTGCTCCTTCCTCCAGCACCGATAGCAGTGGGTGATCCCTCCCAATCATCCCCTCTATTATTATATTTAGTACCGGGGTAGTCACGATGCTAGAGGAGCTCTTCAAATAAACAGTCATTAAGTATGACAGCGATAATGGAACATGTGCTGGGAAATTATCTAGTTACTGACACTTCGAGTCTGTATCAACTATTTGTTTGGAAATAGAATATAATTAAATTCTTTTGCACATCTCCAAGAGCAATAAACTTCTAGCCGACGAATAACGAGGAGTGAGCAAAAGGTACCTTGTAAAAAATGAATCCCATCATTCGGAGAGTAATGCTCCTGCAGAAAATATATGCTATGACTAAAAGTCTTGGACGGGTTTGCTGCAATCTATTACAGCCTGTTGGTGCTGATGAAAGTGAAGAAGCGTCTTGACAAAGGAGGGGAGAAGATAAGGGCAGCAACAGATGCTGCTGCACCTTATGCAGCTTTAGTGGTAGCTAGGGGAGGTATCTAGGGGCTGATTTGGGCAGTAATTGCTTTATTGGGTCATAGTTGGGGAAAACAGTGCAGCGGAGTGAACAGATGCCTCTGATCTGGTATTCAGAATGAGGATGAGCAGAGCTGCTCCGCACAAGCTGTTGATGGGAATGGGAGTCAGGATGCTAAGGCATGACCTGAGTAGCTGGACCCTGGGAAAAGGTGTCTGCAAGCGGCTCTGCTCCGCACGGCTTCTTGGATACGGAGTCATGGGGTGTTTTGTGAGCACGAAGGTGCAAATGTTGCAGGAGCAGCCGGTATTTGGGGTGCGAAGGGTGCGGGAGCAGCTCTAACGCGGCCGGCTGGAGAGACCCAACTTGAGAAACGCTCTACGGAGGGCGTTTCTAGTCCCTTGTTCACGCCCTCTTGTCAAGAGTAAAGTTAATGAGGAATATAGGTTTTGGGGGCCTGTTTTTGAGATTGTATTGCTCACAGCTTGCAAAAACACCTCCCTGTTTGTTCCTTACCTGGAAATATTGGTTGCATTTTTTTAAAGGCACCGTTTCCTCTAGCAGCAGCGCCCTGGAGAGCAGGATTCTCCCATCACCTTTGCATTAACAAGCAAGGACACGACGTGGCCAGACCAGAGCATCATCCCTCGAGCTCCTCCATGGAAGCTGGGGCCTCTCCATGACCTGATGCCAGAGCTGCTCCCGCTCGGAGCAACGTTTGGACCAACCTCGGGATTAAACCCCCTTCCCGATTTAATCCTTGTGATTCCGGCATCGCTCTGAGCGGGGTCCCCTTTGCATTGAGCAGGATTTGGAGTGTCCCTTGCTATGACACGGGGCAGCGCGACGCTCGCGGGATCGATACGGCCAGCGGCAGCCCGCCCGCTCGCCGCGCGCTCTGCAATTTACCTTCTTTGTCACCCATTAATTCCCCCATCGATTTTGCTATAAAGCACAAACCGCATTGCTATTGCAGCCCAAGGGGAGGGGGAAAAAAAAAGCACATTGATTATATTGGAGCAAGGTGTGTTGTAAAAACGAAATGCCTAAAACATTCAAACGGAGTAAGCTCCGCTGAAGTACATAAATCACGTCGGTTAATGTTGTAAATGAGCTGTGCTGCCTTAAACAAGAGAAAAATATGACGCCGTAAAACAATTTTGACACAAAATAACAGTCCCTGCTTCTCCATAGCCGCCACTTGAGAAGTGCCATCAATAACGGTGACGGTCACGTGCGAGCGGGAGCGCGGGCGAGTTCCCGATATCCCCTTTGAAAAGTTCCCTCAAAGTCACTTTGTAATATTGACAGCGGTGGTGTTTTAGCTGGCGATAAATAAATCCTGATTATTACTGTGTCCTATTTGCTTTTGTCACCCACTCATCACGGCCTTTGAAGCATCGTTACCGGGGATGGTTTCATGAGCCCGAGGCGGGAGGAGAACGGACACGGATGCAGCAGGAAGGGCACAGGACTCCAAGGGCAAAGGGCTCCCTCTATTAACCCCATTAAATTAATGCTGAAGAGGGAAAAATATTGATTATTTGTAAATTTTGCAATATGAGATTGACTGGAGAATTTTGTGATCTCTCTTTTAAGACACTTAATTGGCGAGTGGATGACTCTACTCACCAACCTGTTTGGTATTTAGCTAACGAGCACAATTAGCCCTGCCTTGGGCCAGGGAAGGGGGTTTCTCTCTGCTTCCTTGGGGTGGCAGCCTGCAGCTAAATGAGGTTAAAAGGGGGGTTTTTGGAGCATTTGGTTGGTGAAACCACCAACCAACTACCCACCTCACCAGGGTCCTGCCTTTGCCTGGTTCTTCTGGCTTCACTATGTTTATTTTGGGGCTTTTATTTATATACATATATATATATATATTTTTTTTTTTGGTTAATTTATGTGTTGAGTTTTGGCTTCTTTTCCCCCTTCTTGTTGGAGCTGCAGCCTCAACATTAGCTGAGCAGCCACTTGCGTTTTGCTGCTGATGTAGAAGAGAAAAAGTTGCCCAATTTTGCCCAATTCTGGATGGATTTGGGATGTTGGGGCATTTCCCACCCCACCAGCTTCCTTGGGCCCTACTGGAGGCTTCTAAGCATCATCCATGCCAAGTGCTTCTTCCCTGTAAGTATTTCTTAAATTATTTTCTTTTTTCTTAGACACAGGTAATTGTTATTGCAGCAAAATACTTCCCTGGATGATTATCAGGTGCCTCGTATTAATATTTACAATAACTTTTTTTTTTCTGTTAGTAATTTTTTTTTGCCACTACAGGAAATGAAATGCAAATTAACAACTGTAAAGATTAAAACATAATGAAATAGGACACAAACTCCCAAGAACTAATGAATAAAGTGGCTCGGAGGCACAAGAAGATGTCCTTCAAAAACAAACACACAGATAAATAACGCGATAAATAATTTTGAGGCATTAAGCTGACAAAGAAAAAGGAATACCAACTCCGGGATAAATCATTTCATGCCAAAATTATAATTGCAATCTTTTTTCTTAATAAAAAGATGAAGTTTCTCCTCCAAAGTTAACCAGCTGTGTAATCACAGCATGGAAGGGGTTTTTCCACCACCCACTCCCTTGCAAACTTACAAATTGGTGGATCAAAATCTCTGTTTATTTAGAGTGTGCTCAGCTGGTCCCTTAACACGTGCGTTGGACTAAGGGAGCTGCAGGGTTTTAAGGTCTTTCCCTTCCATCCTGCTGTTTGCCGGGGCAGAACTGCACGTCTGGAGCTGCCGGGGCTTTTTCCAGGGATTAAAAGTCCTCCTGGGCTGGTGTGTGTTGGACCTGGCCTGGGCGTTAATGACTTTATTATTCCATTATTTTATTTATGGTTCTGTTAATGACTTTATTAGGGGCCAGGATGAAGGGTTGTGCTTCGCCAGTCCCTCAGGTGACACTCACTGAAACTAAATGGAAACTAGTGCTGCCCTGGGTTAAACTCGCAGGTTTTTGCTAAAACAAGCAAAACTATTTATTTATCATCTGCCAAACTATTTATCGCCTGCAAAACTACTCATCGTCCCCTCTAGCCACTCACCCAGCGGTGTGAACTGCCCTTTGGTTTGCAGGTCTAGGATTTTCTTGCTCAGTTGAAGCTTATTCACTGCAGTGGGTTGCAAACATCCAGCTCTGCTTTCACTAAAATGTATCTTTTTAGCATATTTCTCCCTTGCTTTTGGTGGCATTAAGATAAATCTTTTTTTTCTTTCTTTCTTTACTTTTAGAGAATTCATGCAAATGTCTCTTCTACTTATTCCCAGCCTAATATCACAATAATTCTCCGCGTATGTGAGTGCATCTATTACCATCCACCGAGCGAGGGTGGCAAATGGAGGGCTTGACCCGAACAGCAAACAGGAGGAACAAGCTTTTTTTTAATATATTTTATTTTATTTTGAAAAAGGAACAAAACGGAGCAATCCTGAGAAATTAATTTAAAAATAAATAAATAAGGCAACTGCTTCCCCCAGCCCCTAAGCTAGTTATATGATACAGAATGGAATAAGATATATTTATATATATTTATTTTTTTTTCCCTGCTTTTTTCATTTGCACTTCAGGCTCTGTTGGATGCTCAGGGCCATTGAAGTCTTTCAGGTTTCTATCCTGGAGTCCTCCTTAATGTTGTCTTTACTCTCTAGTTCCAATTTTGCATCATCTGGTCATATTTAGCTGCCCCAATGCTGCAGCTCGCTGGGTTGGGGTTAGTGCTGTCCAGGGGGAGCTTCTGGTGTTTGTTTGAGTCATTAGATCAACACAGGAAAATAACATTTTGTACCGTGTTATCCATCAGAGACCGTCTATCCTATTAAATAAGGCTGGGGAAAAAACCCTATCGGCAGGAAACATAGAGATGAATGTATATCAATGACCTTGGTGGCTAAGTTATACAAATATTTCACCTGCTGAATGCGGATTTGACTTTAGAAAGTGTGTTTCAGGTCTCCATAAATAAAAATAATGGGTTTATGCTCACTTATGCCGGGAACTCTTTGGGAATAGCCCCTGAGCTCGTTGTCATCGTGTCACTGGTGCGTGGGACCCCTCGCACCAGGGTTTGCTACCGGGTATTTCACATCCATCAGGTTGGTGTGAGCTGAAATTTGCTTTAAGTCACCAGAGCCTTGCACGGGGCCCGAGCAGGCATGAGAAACGGGTCTAATTAAGTTTTGTAACTGAAATCATTATTAGGTCTCTCTCATTTCCCCTGTACAAACATCCCAGCTGTAAGGGTTGTATTTACAAGTGCTGTTTATAATTAAGCATTTCACTTGATCCGCCTGCAAACAGAATGCAAATCAAACTCTGCTCTGCTAAAAGGCAAGGAAAATGGGAAAGTTGCTTCAAGGAATTTATATTACATTCAGTAGCAAGAGCTAACAAAAACACAAGTGTATGCAAATATAGATTGGAACTCTGTGTATTTTACTTGTAAATCTGCTTTATTCCAGTTGGACTCTATGGGGCAAAGGAATAGGAGGAAAAGACTGAGTCGTATTTTCTGTCTTGGAAAGGGAGACCTTCCTTAACAAAAAGGTGCCTTCAACTTTCCCCATGTGCTAGGGCTGATGCTCCCCCTGCGGTATCCTCCTTTCTTGTGCTATCAAGTTTTGGCAAATCTGTGCATAATTCTCCCCAAATTGCACTGGATTAAGGGATGCTTCTATGAGCAGAAGAGAAGCTTGTTTGGGCAGAGATGCAGCTGGACAGTTGATGCTTCATCTTGAAGTTGATGCTGGAATCATGGTTGAGATTTTATGTCGAGAAAGATTAGGCTGATCTTAGCAGCAGCTTTTGAAATTAAGAAATTATTTTTCTGCCCGTGAAAGGCTTTCACTAAAACTTGGCATAATTGTGTGATACCCCAATGGACTCCAGACGAGTACAACCTCCCTGCAGAGGTAAAATACGCTAAAAACTGCACCGCAAGGAGAGATGGAGGGTGCATGGGGTTGCAGAGCTGCTGCAGCCTCCCACGCGCAACCTTTGGAAGGAGATTTGCCCGAGATCCATTTGTTTAAGAGGGCAGGTTTGCCCTGGGCGAAAAGCCTATTCCTCTTTAATTATGGGGATTACTCACAGGCCGCTTTAAACCGTCTGCTGAGATCTAAGGGGAGATTAAACGCGTGCTTTGGCCTCCCCTGGTGTAGGTGAAAGCTGTCTGGAACAAGATGTTTAGATACGAAGGGGATCCTTTTAAGCAGCGATAAGAAAAAAGCTTGTGGGAGCAAAGCAGGATGAGAATAGGCAAGTCCTTTGGTGGTACCCAGTGGCCCCGTTACAGAGATTTCCTTGAAATAAATGAGCTCCTGATGCTGCTCGGAGGCTTCTGGGGTTTGTTGCTGGATGTCGGAGGAGCCTTTGAAGAAGCAGAGGGCACTTCCTAACCCTGCTGTGCGAACCAGCGCCCGCAGCGATGCTGCTCCGAGCTCCGTTTTGGATTGGAACCTCCTCGAGGCACAATCCAAGAGCGGCTCCTTGGCGTTTCCTTCTGCTTGTCCCAATGTCCTGGCTTGCCAGGGATGCTGAGCCTGGCCGTGCAGCAGGGACCATCTCCGAGCACCCCATGATCTCACCAAACCCTTGGAGACACGAGTGATGGGCTGGGACTTTTTGGCCCAAACAAGCACAGTTTGCAACTCCTCTGTAGGCATCCTGGCTGTCTTCTTCCTCTCTTTATATATTTTTAGTTAAACAAATGTAATTACGGAAAGCAAAGCTATTTTAAGCTTTGTGAGTTTCCCAGGCATCCACATCTCCAGTGGGTTCTTTTATTTTCATATCTGAAAGCAGCAGATCCAAGATACCACTCCATCGATGGTGCCATCGGATAAGGCTTTGGAAATGTGACAGCGCAGATATGAAAATATTAATGTGTACAGGATCCACTGTGCAGTCTGTGTTATTGGTGAGCTGGAGAGGCCGTGGCTGCACTCCTCAGTTATGTCCTGCTTAGATTAGTTTCTATACTATTAGTATTCACTATTAGTTTCTATGAGCAAAACGGGTATTTATTTGCATTGTGAAGTTCCTGGCGGCTGCAAAGGCCGTGTGAGTTCATTGATGTGAATGATAAGGATGGAGCAACTTTGAAATTACACTCCTGATGTCAACGGGGCCAAAAATGGACACGAATTAATATTCAGGCTTGCACATAACCATCAAACAGAGTTTTATAGTTATGGCTTCTTGCATTCCCACTGGTATTCCCAGCTTTAGGCTTTTTTTTATTATTATTTTTTATCTAATAGCTATTTTAATAAGCTATTATTCTTATTTCAACAGCTGTTCCTATGTGAAGAGACTCCTTTTTTCCCAAAAATGAGCTGCAGGAATGGGAGTCTTGGGCTCTGCAACTGGCCCTGCTGCTGGAGCAGCAGCTGCTTGGTAAATGCATCATCTGAGCAGCCCAGGAACAGCAGCGCCCTGGGAGAAACTCTGCATAGGGTGGGTTTTGGAGAAACTTTCCCTGAATTTCAGCTCTTTCTGTCTCTAAAATCACCAAAATGGGGAGAGAAAAAGCAAACCTGCAAATCAACGTTTGAGCTTGCTGGCTCCATCCCCTTGCATTTCCCCGTGCTGCTTCCCCCGTCGCGTTGGCTCTTTCAAAACACTTTGAGTTTTCTGCTGGCCGCTGCGTTGGCTCCATCAAAGCTTCAGCATCTCCTATGCAGCAAGGTCTGGTGTGGAAAAACAGCAAAGCAGCAGGATGGAGGATATAACACTTGAATGTCACCATCCATCGTGAATTGGGTTGTTTTCCCCCTTTTCAAATGCATTTTGCAAGAGTGTTTGCTAAGGAGATGGTTGCATTGAAAGGAAGCGCATACAGATTCTGATTTATGCGCCGATGCGGATTGGGAATAATTCAGGACTGAGTTATGGCATTAAAGTACAATCAAATCAGTGTAATTCAAGCCCATGGGGAGCTTGTGACTTGTTTAAATGTAACCACTATTAAATATAGAACGCATACGTGGCTTCCTATTCCATAGCCAATTAAGATCATACAGCTTATAATTATTTTAGTAAATTGTAAACAAATGTTTATACCGTGTTTCCTTAGGGGTGCTTTGTATTTTCTTCCTGGTGGGAAGTGCGTTGTTAATGCAGGTTATGATGTGCTGGGCCGTTTTGAAGATGATGGAGCATCCTGCTTCTCATCTACCTACACGGCCACAGAAATTGTTTTGGTGTGGCGGGAATTAGATGATCCCATTGCAAACGACTCCGTAGAACTGGGGAAAAAAAAGAAATATATTGGGAAGACTTTCAGCTGGATGAGTGAGCTTGAACTATTCCCCAGCTATATGGTTGGTAGAACTGACACAAGGGAGTATGGCTTCATTTTAGCATTTAATTTTATACCTAGGCTATAAAATATGTTGTACTTAGTTGAAATTACCTGCCTTTCCTTTCAACCCTATTTTTGCTTCACTTTGGGTATTTATCCTTTGGTTATCCTATATAATTGAGAGCAGACTCTTCAATTTACAGCCGAAAATGAAATATTTTCATTACTGTAGTGCTCTGGAGCTGTAGCCAAGGGTTATACTCTGGTTGTGTTAGATACTGTACGGTCATACCTCAAAAAGATGATACCTGCCTTAAAGACCTTATAATCTAGTGAAAAGACAAAATACCTGTATCTAATTACACGAGAAGAGTTGGGAGAGTGAGAGCTTGGGAATGCAATAACCAAGTCATGGCAAGCCATTCATATTATATTATTATATTGTTATATTATTATCAAACTTTTCCCTGCAGTGAGGACATGATTCTTCATGCAAGTTCTGCCTGAGCACGACTTCAAAATGAGGAAAACTCCAAGGTGCGGGTAGATTAGCTAAACAAAAACATAACGTAATTGGGCTGAACGCTAATTTCATTCTGCCGGGTTACAAATGACGGAGGACGCGTCGCATTTATTCAGGCTGTCTGGAGTTGCGTGGATGGATTGTCTTGGCTCTTCATAACTCAGTTTAAGACGTAATATCAATTTCGCTGTTATCTTTTTAGCCACAGAAAATCTCTTTTTAATAACGCTGCGTGCAGAACGGAACCTTCTGCTCCGACTGGACCGATGCCAACGGGTTGCATCTTTATATTTCTCCCGACTGTTTTTGGAAACCAAGCGCGTATTAAATGACAGGACAAATCAGTTGGGCCTGGAAGCTTCCAGCTCGAGTAATTACAGTTCTGTAATCTCCCGCCTCGAAAGTTGGTGTTAGATACCAGGCTCCAGGCATGACATAAATAGCAATTAAATGTGTGTATCTGTTCCTAAGCCTGGTCATTTCCTGGCCCAAGAGATCATATGATGACTCTATAAATGCAAGATAGAATGAGGGGAACAGCCTGCTGTGCTCTACTAGGGTCCAAATCAGAAGGGTTTTTGTGGGGTTGACATTATGGACAAACTGGGCTGAAAACACATGCAAAAACAGAGGTAGATCCAGGCATTGCCATGTACATGTGTCTGCAGGGTCACAGCAAAGGGAAGCAAGGAGGGGAGGGAATATTGTCCTTCAAAAACAGCTCCAACAAAGGCTACCCCAAGTGCTCGTCATGATTTAGCCCTTTGCAGAGGAAGCCACTTGACTTTCCCTATTTCGCTTGAGCTGTAAAGGAGCTTTTTGTCCAGGGTTGGACGTCAGCCCATAGAGAACATCTCAATGGGAGAAGTTGCAGGTTTAATATTAGGCTTCTGACAGCTTAAATAATTTTGATACACTGAGTGCGTCATATCACCCGTAACACTTCATTTCAGAGTCTCTCTGGCAGCTTTGTGAGCTTTTTTCCCCTTTTTTCCTCTTATCAGTTGTGTTATCGCAGCACACAGCAGGATTTTCCAGCCACTGGCCCTTGCCTTGGGGCCATTTACCTCTTGGGGCTTTCTGGTCTTTTAAGACCCTTTCTAAATGCTGTGTCGTGGGAGGTTCTATCTAAACAACATTGGTCTCGGATTAGTAGTTTGGGCTTTCTTTACAATATTGTAGATTAAAAGGTGAGAATTGGGAATAAAATCTAGCTGGAATTTAGGAGCTGCATCCTGTATTTAGGACTGGTACTTACAGAAGGGATTACAGCTGGGATTGCAGTTTAGGAACCAAAACTAAACCCAGGGCTTGAGCTGCATGTAGGATCCCATCAACTTTGGCCTCTGCCCAAGCACCTGCAGGAAGGGAACAAGGTGCAACAATGTGCGAGTAGGTCCATGTTGCACACTTTTATTATATATTCTTAAATTGACGTATTAGAAATCAAGAGTTTTGCCCAATGTGATGTGCATAGTGCAAAACAGAAGGTTTTTTTTGTATTGTGCCTTTTGCTTTCTTGAAATTTTGGTGTTTGCAGAGGGAATAACCTTCTTGTTTCTTAGTCTGCCTGCACCCTGTTGCACCCATCCTATGTGTCCTTCCCTCAGCTACTGCTGCCAACCTCTTCTTTAAGTTGAAATATGGCCTGAAATAGAGTAAAAAATAAATAGTTTTACATCTAGATGATGGAAACAAGCATGTTAAGCAGGAGGTAGGATGGAGAAGAGTGGATATGTGTATGAAAGAGAAATGCTATTGATAAAGCAGCCTGAGAGGTTTAAAAGCAATGGAGTTTCTCATGAAATAATTTCTTATTTCCTGTAATTAAAATTGAATGTTCTAATAAAATTCCTTAATTCAATGTTAAAGGAGGAGGGGGAAAAAATGGTAGTAGGAGATCTAGAAAAAAGCCCTTAAGATGAATGGTGCATCTTCTAGGTCTTTAACTTTTCATTTTGGTGGAATTCCTGTAAATATTGAAATAAAACCATCCATTTCACCTCAGGAGCAGCTCTGCTACTGAATTAGTCTGTCTAAAGGCCTTGGTGCTGCTCTGAGCAGAGGCCGTAACTTTCCCAGTACAATGCTCCCATTTAAAGTCAAAGTATGAGATTTAAGTGCGATTCCCTGGCCAGTATTTTGTTACTCCAGGTATCCAGTCTGTCACTTACAACTAGCTATGAATATTCCTGTTGCATTGGAAAATAATTTAATGCATCCACCCCTCTCCTGGATTTCCCTGTTAATTGAAGGAAGTTGAAATAACACAAATTACCGCCTTGTTGTTCCTCCGTGTTCCCTCTATCTTGTCCTCTAGTTGCTCCCTCTGATGTCTCCCATTTGGGATGATTTCTCCCATTTCCTCCCTTAATTCTTCTTCAACCTGCCCTTAATTCTTCCCTCCTGTGTGGTGAGATTGTGAAAGTGGTGAGAAAGGTAAGAAAATCAATAATTTAATGTTTGCATTGAGGAAGGGTGATGAGTGCTGGAGAGGTCCTGTGGCCTGGTGCCAGGCTACCTTTTTGGGATGAAATACTGTGTTTATTGTGATGAAATACTGCATTTATTGGGATGAAATACTGCATGTATTGGCACACGGCAAGCATTTTATTGTGTGTTTTCTACTCAAGGATGGAAAATCGTGGCTCCTCATGCTCAAACGAGGTGAGTTGGGTGTGAGGGGAGAGATGGACGTTGGACCACAGTGTTGGACTTGGATGGAAACCACAAAATCAGCTGCCCAGCCCAAACCTCTTCCCTTTTTATTTTTTTCCTCTGTGTGACGCTCTAATGAGAGAAGTTTTTATTTTATTTTTATTTCTTTTTAACTTAAAACCACTCATAGACTGTTGGCCACTGCAGTACAATTAGAGCCAAATGGTGGTGCCCACCAGTCCTTTTGATTAGTATTTTTCTGTGTTTCTTAAAATAAGTCGGAGACAGGGGCTGACCAGGGCGAGTAGGGGCTTCCTGCAGAAGATGACTGTGGTTTGAGGTGATTTATTTACTTTTCATGATTTTGTTGATTTACTTTTTCCTTCTTTCCAAAAGGCATTTGTTCAATCAGAATTGACAGATGTAAATAATGACGCCCACGGAGCTGTAAAATCATGTGCGCTCCCTTCCTGAGGGCCATCCCGTTTGCTTTGGTCTGAAATTTCCGAATGGATAACTGAATTCCAGAGTCCATTAAGCAAGGTAATTTACAGCGGGCTCCGGCTTTGCCCGTGGAAACGCATCAAGTTTCCCGTGTGGCTTGGAGGGGAGTCATTATTCTAAGCACAAAACGGGGAAAGGGAAGAGCGGGAGGGAAGATATTTGGATGCTGAAGAAATCATTTTGCTCGCTAAGGGTTTATTTGTAATGTTGGTACCAGCCCTGTGGTGTTGAGCGGCACTGTGCTTTTTTCTTGAGATTTTTGAGATTCCAAAAAAACCTTTGAAAAGTGATGAAAGGAGCTGGGTCGGAACAGCGCGTCCCACGCTAAGAGCCTTCACGCAGGCAGGTCCAGGTGCTTGGTGGCCCCGACCGTGGTGACACAAATCTACATTTCTGTGATCAGTTATGATCTAACAGATGAAAGATGAAGGCAGTCCCTGCAGCAGCCCCAAAAAGATGCATCTTGGCATATCTCCACCAGTCCTGCAATAGCTAATGGCCAAAATATACATGAGTTTTGGTAAGTTGTCCCTGGTGCTACCTTGGATAGTTAAACAATGTCAGAGAGATTGTGGGGATGAGCACTCACACGCTTGCAAATAGATCATGTTTGCTTTTCTTTTTTCCTTGATATCTTTGTCTCCCCCTTTTTATGCTGAATGAGTAGGCTTCTAATGTGAGAAGAAGAATGGATTTAGGGGAAAATAGGGGAGGCAGAAAAAAGGTTTCTTGGCCAGGATATGGGAATACTTTATCTCCTTGGATCTCTTCTTTCCCCTGACAAATCAGTGCAATCCTTTGGGTTTAATTTGTGTTTTACAATTGCAGTTCTGGTTGGGTTGTCCATTTCCATCCAGCACCAAAGCGGCAGGCGCCGTGCAGTGCGCCAAGGTCTTGCTCCCAAGTTTCTTCCTTCTTTGGAAACTTCATTGGAGTTTTCCTGAGCTTCCTGGATCTCCCCTGGTTCCTGGGTGAGATTTAGAGGGTGCGAGTGCGTGTGCTCTCCCAGCGCCCTCAATTCATCACGGGTTTAATGGTGCTCTCAGGCTTCCCATGCAAGGTTGAGGCTTGTAAAATCGCCCTCCTTGGAGGGCAGAGTTTGAAGGGCTGGCAAGCTCCCCGCTCTACCAGGCTTTAAATAAACCAGCATGTTATTTCCGAGATTATTTTCTGATCCTGACCACCGAATTGCAGAGTTTGTACATCCCCGAACCGCTGCAGCATGACATAACTAGCGTGATGTGAAGGCTCTCCCATTCCAGCTGATGATTCACAGCAGATCATTTGATATTTAGGGCTCTGTTCATTAATAAGTTATGCTCCATTTACCTTGTTTTCCGCGGAATTTATGAGTCAAAAGTGCAGAGTGCACCAAAAATGATCCATTCATCAAATTCCTCTGCTCTCTGTGTAATTGGCTAACCCATCATTGCGGCCCCTGGGGGCACATTACACAAGGAGGTGCGTCCTGCATGAAAGAGCAAAGCGGCCGTAGGAGGGGAAAGGAGGATTCAGCTTTTGTTGGAGCTTGCAGGTGCCCCGGTTGGTGCCTTTTGAGCTGCATAGGCAGAAAACTTCCCGAGCCAATTTATTCTGTTGTTTGCTGCATGCGGACCCCGGGTTGTGACAGCAAAGGATGAGTCTTGGGTGGCTGAGTCCTGTTGGAAAAAGCACTCGAAAGCAAATGCTGACTCGTACGGTTGTGAGAGGAGAGGAGGAGGGAAAACACCGCTCTGGAAGTCTGGATTCATCTGCAGCACCCGCTGAGAAGCCCTAGGAATAAGGGCTGTGGGATGCAGGGAATCAGTGGGGAGATGGCCAAAAACCAGAAGATGGAAAAGTGCTTGTGAATAACAGAGAATGTCTATGGACCACAGCTTTCTACTAGCATTACTTTTTTTTCTCTCTTTTTCTCTGTTTTTTCTCCATTTTTAAAAATACTCCTTTTAGCTAAGCGCATAAATACGTGCATGTTGGGATGATGACTTACACACTGGCACAAGTGAGCGGAGGCAGTTTAATAGCAATGCAAACAACAGCAAAACAATTACATGCAGCCTTTTGATTTTCCACTACTTAATGGATAGAACCCCAAATAGAAGACAAAGCAAATAACAATTAAACTTGCTGCTTTACAGGGTAAACTGTGAAAATGTCCCTACTGCTCTCTGCAGTACAGCATGAAGATGCTCACAGTAGCTTTAAATGATCTGTCTAGCTGGTAAAGCAGGGAGAATAATGTAACTTAATTCACCTATTTTTTTCTCTTTTTTTACATTCATAACTTGTTTAAAGCTACTTCGGATAACTACAGCCTGCTGCAGTATTGGCATGTGTCTGGCTCCCTTCTTTCCATGAGTTGCTTGGAGAATAACCATTCCATGTGGTGGGTGACTGGAACGCTGTCTTGAAAATAGAAAATGAAAGAAGTGATTTAGAAATGCCCAAAATATATATATTATAAATAATATATATATAAATATATAAAAAAATGCATATTATATCTGCAAAGAATGGAATTCTGCATCACTGGGCACCTGACTTCCATTATTTCCCAGATAAAGACTTGCTGGACATGATCAGGGTCCTGATGCAAACCTGGAAGAGGGAATAAGGAATCACAGGGATTTGTCTTAATTACTGTAATTCCTAAAGGAAAGAGGAGGACCTCTGTACACAGAGAGAAAGGAGAAAGAAAATATTTGGAAGTGTTTTGGAGGTCGTGGCTCTTGAATAGGAGATTTGTATGAATGTGACTTCTGGGAGTCAAGTCTAGGCACACGCGTGGTATGCAGGGTGTATAATGGTGTCTTTCCCCTTATTTTTTCACTATAATTTTCATGCTGAATTACACCAGGCCATCCAAGCAAACTAGGAACCACTTGCTTTGTTAATGATACGTCGCTGTCGCTAATCCTGTAGGATTAGCTGTCCCTACAACTGATTCGTTTTTAGCTTTTCTGAGTGTCTAGGGCTAATCTCGCTGGGTATTTCTGCACCCGCTTTGAAACAGCTTTGTAATTTTGCGATCTTAAAACTTTGGTCCCTACAAGCACTTCATCACTGTCTCGCTGGGGAGTGTCCCGTGTCACTTTAGTCACGTTAGCGCTTTTTATGACCTTATAGTCCTATCAAACCTGTACCTCAGTTATGGGTATTACCCTGTCATATCACTTTAGGGGACTGTTAATCTTATAATTAATTCCCGCCATAATCTCAATTAAATGTGCAGACACCTTAGCTTTGCACTCTTGTCTCTGGAAAATGAATGGTGTCTATTATTATATTCTGATGGCTAAAACTGCCTCGCCTGCACATGGAGCTGCTGGGTGCTTTTTTAACCTTCAAAAAGGTGCCTTGAGGTAGGAAGGCAACGCTCCTAATAAACAGAAATGTTCTGGTTTATTTGGTTTGGTGTCACTCTTGCTACCAGGTGTGTACAAGCAGCAGGGTACTTAAGCATGCAGATGAGAGAGTAAATTGGAATTATTCACTTGCAGGATTTCGGTGGCTCTCGCTAGGTGCTTTTCTGCATCTTTAGGCACTAAATACATTTATCAAGCTGGCTGCTGGGCTCTGGAAGCGGCTGACTGCTTTCATACCAAGCTGGGTATCCCGCAGCAGCACTTCTAGGAGGCGGGAGGGATTGCAACCTGTGGGTTTTGCCGGTTTATTCCAGTCTGAATCCCGGGAGCACGGGATTTTCTGTAGATGTGCAGTGGCTGTGAGCAGTCCCCATGTCCTGGCTTGGTGGCAGCAGGTCATTTTTATAAAAGTCCCTTTGCTGGCACAGAGGCTACCCTATGGTCTCACCCTCCTGTCAGACCTCACATTTGTGGAGAAGATGCTGGAGAGCAAAGCAGAATCTGCAAACCCAGGGGCAAATAGAAAGATTAACAAATTTACTATTGAAACCTAAGTGTTTCAACTGAAACCGAAGAGCTGTAGAGCTGTTGACCTGAGATCCCATAACCTGCTATATGGCGTGCAGAAGAAAAGCCTTTTCCCAGGCTGTGCTGATGTCTAATTTGAAGCAGATATTATGAAATCAAGTCCGTAGTGAGAGCGGGGTCCCCAGCTGCGCTGTGGCAGGAGGTAACGTCCACCGAATCTCCCCAACAAAGTTGACTCTTAACTCAACTCTCAATTTACTTCCTCTTGACCAGGCTTTGAGATTGCCGTTTCCTGCACTGCTGTCCTTTAAAATGGCCAAACTGAAAGGTTTCTTGCTCTGTTTTTTACTAGGTTCCTGGTATCATGTTGTGGGTGCAACCAGCGCAGCTCTCCTGACATCATTTTCATTGGAAGCTGCATCCATTGGCTTGGCATCCGATGGGCCATGGAGGATGATTCGGCTTCTCGGACCCTTCAAACCCTGTTGGGAGCTGGATGCGGCGCGACGGCTTCCAGCTCTTGCAGAAAAGCAGGTCCGGGTTGGTAAACCAGTGACGTGAAAGACGCAGGCATTTAGGGACGGGGATTTGGAGAGGCAACGTTTGCAGCGACAGAAAGCACTTGAGACCAGCCTCATCCAGACTTGAATGTCTTGGATATTTGCATCTGAAAAAGCAGCCACCCCAGGTGAGGACTCTAACCAGAGCCTGTTTTTAATAGCTTTGAAGTCCAATTGCAATTTTCTTTTGTGCTTTTTCTTTTTTCTTCCTTTTTTTTTCTCTTTCTGAAGGCTCCATTATGAAGTCTCGGAAGCAAACAAGTATTATCCGCAACGCTTCATTTTAATTCAAATTAGTCCAAAATCTTGAGTGCTTCAGTAGCTACAAACTGGCTGAGTTATTGGCATATTCAAATAAATAAATAAAAAGAAAAATAGTGCCCGAGTGCGGAAATAAAACCGTCATTTGGAGATGGATTCGAGGTGCTAAAGGCATTTATGTTGCATAGGATGCTGCAGCCTTGCTGTTTGCTGGACTAAATTGAAGGTACAACTACAGTGGTGTTAATTTTCTGCCGCCTTGTAAGAAGCCTCGGAAACGAATGTCTGGAAGAGATTTGCTGTTTGGAAGACTGGCCACGCAGATGTATGAACATTGTTGTCCCCCAATTTCCCTTTTAAATAAGATCTATAAACTTTATAGCTTTATCCCGCATTTAATGAGCTTGGCTAGAACAGTAACCTAAAGCTTAAAAGGCAGCATGAATTAAACCTATTTTCCTTATTTTGAGCCTTTTCTTCCTGTATTACCCTTTCAAGAGGAACAATACTCGTGAGCAGGAAAGGATTGCGTGTAAATTGTGAGCTTTAAAGCAGCAGCAGTGGATGGCTATTTATTAATCAAGCATTAGCTCTGGTAGTTAAGCATTTAGGGATAATAAAATGTAACTGCACTTGGAATACAAGTTGTGGTTCTTAAAAACTGATATATTCCTTAAGAAAAACTGTTGCAGTAAGAGTATGGTTAATATTGCTGAATTTATTCCCTGTACAGGTGGCTCTGCAGCACTTCTAGCCCTAAGCAGGAACTTAAGGAATTACAGTTATTAATGACTTAAATTGCCTGATCAAGGTAAAACAAGGTAAAAAGTGAAATATTTCCTGGAAGTTTTTCTCATTTTGGCCTTATTGCCAGTGCATCTGCTTTAAAAGGTAGTGAAGTTGACTCTGCTCTTCACCTAGAGAATATATGAGGGCAGAATATAGTTCGCTTGCCTCGAAGGATGCTCTGCTGTGGAACGAGTGCTCGGAGCACAGGGCTGGCCCAAATCCCCATTTGGCTGCCCATCTTCCAGCTGGAAATCCATGGGATCTGTTAATATTAACAGGCTCAGTGTGTGCACTGAGGAAACACTGATACCAGGGGGTTATTTCTCACCTTTTCTCCCACCTTGCTTGTGCTGGGATTGGAGAAGTATTGAGTTAAAGCAGGAATGTAATTTATTATTTTCTTGTTATAAATAAGTAAACGTAACTGAATTATGGTGCAATTTGAATAAAAATACCAAATAAAGCAAGAGTTTAGCTGCCGAAACCCCAACATTACTGCTGAGCTCCCACGCGAGCTTGGCGTTGATCTTTCTGTATTATCAGAACATTGAGGCTTTAAAGAGGTTTTTACAGGCTAATCTATACACGTGATTGGCTTTAATGATCTTTGCAGGCTTATTTATATAGTGGATTATTACGCAGCGAGTTTTCAATGCGTTAGGTCGTTAATGCGTTTGCTTTACGACTTGTTGGGTTTGCTGCCCTGCTAACCCCTCGTGGCCATTCCTGGAGATGTGCCCGGGATCCGAGGAGTCCGCTTGGCCAAAGAGCATGGTCCTTCCTTGGATAAATTGGGGACAAATAAGGCTCTTTGAGGAGGATGCTCAAAACAAGGTGTTTTTAACCTGTCAATGAGCCTGGTGGTTTAGAGATTCCAGGAAAGCATCTTGAGGCTCCTTTTGCTGTGTTCATATAGTAGCCGAAGCCAGAAAATTCATATTTATTGCCTGTTAATGAGCTGCTCAATGCACGGCCAAGGAGCAGGGTGGGTGCTGTGCAGTTGGAGGGGTCAAATGCTGCTGCTGATTTGGATTTGGAAGCCCTAGACTGAGCCCTGAAGCCGAAATTGGTGATTTTTGGCTTTGCAAGGCAAAGGCTGTTGTAGGAAAAATGCTACCGGGTCCCAAATGGGCTTCCTGCTGCATCAGGGGAAAAAGGGGCTGTTGTGCCGCTGCCTGCCAAGAATTCTGTGCAAGTTATGTCTAGAGTAATGCAAAAGCAAAGGGGGAAAAAAAGGTTTAATTTCCCATTCTTATTTTCAGTCTGTGTTGAAAGGAGCAAAAATTCTAATGGGAAAATGAGATAAGAGCAGCCTGCTTTGTAATAGCGAATAGTGCTGCACCCCTGTCCCAGGCACTAGGGTATTGAAATACTTTCCTTTGGAGCGAAGAAAAATGGAGCAACTGGAATTTGATGCAAGGGCGGCCTGTGGCATGCTGAGGTTTGAGATCTTGCTCTGAATTTTCATATTTTGTGCTGCCGAGCGGAGCTCGGTATGTGGGGCTGAAGTGGAGGGAATGAGCAGCTCTTGCTGCCTGGCAAATTTGTCCTTTCTGATAGCGTTTCCATTGGAATAAATAAGCTTCAAAGAGCCCAAAGCAGCTTTCTCCCTCCTCTGTGTCCCCTTGTAGATAATGATGGTAGTTGTGCTCGGCTGGGATGCTTTTGATAACTCTCCTCGCGTTTGAATGCCTGGCGAATGGAGGCAACGCGTTTTAATGGAGAACTGCCTGGGAGAAACAGATTTTATTGGCCTCCAAGACCTTGGTTTGCAGCTAATCCATGTCCTCGGGGTTGTGCCTGAGGATGGAGATGGTGCAAAACAGCCTGAACTTTCTTCTGAGTCAAGAGAATTGTCTGCACTGGCGTTCAGTATTTTTTTATTATTATTATTTTTACCAAATGTGGTCAGTCTCGTGTGCTGCAGGATTTCACCGTGGCATCTGCGGGGTCTTGGATGGTGCTGCTGGGACCACAGGAGCTTCCTACCCGTCTGGTAGGATGTACCTGGCACCACGGAGCGGTGCCAGCCGAGCACGGCATTTCCAGCCACGGATTGGATAGGAAATAAATATGAATAGGAAATATTTCCATTAATAGGAAAAAAAAACTTGCCCTCCTATCCAAAATGTTAACATCATCCCAGGATCTCATCACTCTGCCTCCGGTTCGAGCTGTGCCCTGTCTTATTTTTTCCAAGTTAAAAGCAGATCCCAAGGTAAAATCCAGATGATTTAGGGACTCTCGTGGCAGACACTTGGCTCGGCCAGCCCAGGGGTTGTTGCTCCATCGATATTCCATGCTCTATACCATGTTGCTTATGGGATGCAATGCTATATATTGCATTCTGTTCTCTGGGCTTCCTGGTTCTCATGAAAATGGGAAAAATTCCAAGAAATCACCATTAACCTGAGTACAGGGTCACTGAGTATCTCTGAACTTTTTACAGCAGTAATAACTGGGTGACAGGGACTGCACCCCATTCCCTTTGGGATGCTGATGTGGGATGCGAGGACGGATGTTTTAAGCAGTAGTGAGGAAGCAACCCAGATTTCTGTGAACTGGCAAGGGTTATAGCCACTCTTGCAAAAACATACTTTGCCCAGCTAATGAAATGTTAATTTGTGAGGTTTTTTTCCCATTTCTTTGGTCAGTTGTTGAGCACCGAGCTGCAAATAGCCCGTTGGGCTGCTCGCTGGCCCTGGAAGGGATTTTGCTGCCCCTGAAAAATCCCTTCCATCCTTCCCATTCCAGGGATGGAATTGCTCACAGTCGTGGCAGGAGCATCGTGGAGGTCGGCAGCCTTTCCATGCCGGTGTCCTCCGTGGAGCGCGGCCGTTCCAGCCGGACGCTCGTGTCGGTCCACGGGATTATCCCTGCTGCTTGCGCAGGCTGCTGTGATTTGCCCTTTTCCTGCATCCTGCAGTCTCTGCAAAGGCTTTTTTTGATGCTTTTACAGTCTCAGATGGGTTTTCTGTACCGAACTTGTGTTAAAGAAAATCGTGAATCCGAGGAGGCTTCAATCAGACTTGGGATGAATAGTGTCGTGGCCGAGCTCACCCTCTGATGAGGAAGGGTGACCCCCGTGCTTTGCTTTTTCTGTGTTTTACTGCTTTTTATAATGAAGAAAGATTAAACTGGGGCAAATGCACAGGGAATTTGCTACCTGGTGATATTTTTCTCTCGGTTATCTCCAGTTTTGTGTGAGCTGAAGCTATCTGGTCCCAACCTGGATCCCATCAGGTTTTGGTTCCTGCATAAGATCCAGGTCAAGAGGGAATGGAAGTGCAAGGTGAGATTGAAGCTGATCCCTGGACCATCCTCAGGCCTCAGTTTTGGGTTGGGACATGTTTGCAGCCTGTTGCTCAATGCTACAACCAGCATCTATGTCCTTGCGTGGAATATATCATCAAATTGGAAACTTCTAGCGTGTTTCTCTTTGTAAAACGCGTAATAAGGAATTTCCATTTGCTGCTGATTCCTAGGAAATTTCTTGAGTCTTCATTAGCAATAGTGGCTGCATGGAGTGCAGAAAAGCGTTCGTGTTCCTTAGCTGTGCAGGAATAGCATTAAATCTTGAACTGGATTGTGGGGGAGTAACAAAACACAAATTACAGCGGTGCATTTGGAAGAAAAACAAACGGCACAAGAGCAGCGTCTATCAAAGCAACTTGAAAGAAGGCAGCAAGGAGAGTGCCCAGCTCAGCGGCCCCCTAATGACTCGGCGAGATGACTCGGGGCTGCGGTGTGTGGCTGAGAGCGGAATAAAACCCAATGCAATTTGCTCAAGACGGACCGGGAAGGTCATGGGATTTCTCGCTTTCATCTCCCTGGGTTCCTCGGGAAAGCGGCTTTGATCTCCCCATTGCGAGCGGCGTCGGCCGCCCGTCGTGGGGCGCCCGGGCTGGCTTTGGGGGTCAGACCCCTCCTCACCTTGGCCTTGGGGACCCCCTGGAACCGCCGTGGGGAGAGGGGCGCAGGGGACGCAGGCAGGGGGACACGGAGAGCTGCGGGGCCGTGTCTTGCAAACCAAGCACAAAAATCTTGCACTTACATCTTCTTCATAACAAAATAGCTATAAAACTGTCAATTTGGGCAATTTTCCTTTTTATTTTTCTTTTTTTCCCCCCCCCAGAATCTGCATTTCTACAGAGCTGAACTGAATGCTGCGGGGTCAACCTTGTGTCTGGCTCTTGATTAAGCCTGTGTTCCTCAGCAGGTATTTATTGTCCAAATACTATTTTTTTTCCCCCTTGCAGGTTATAAGGCTGGAAATGTAATCCATGTTCTCCCGAGGAAAAATAAGGGCATTTTTTATTTCTTTATGGCACGTAGGACACTCGTCCGCCAACTGTGCCCTCTTCCTGACAGTGGTCGTGAGTGGGCCCCAAGGAGCAGCGCTGCAGGCAGACGCGTGTCCTTGCGCTCCGCAGCCGCTGAGCGACGTTTTCAATGCATTTATTGCCAATAAACGCGTTTTGGAACGGGCTGAAATGGGGGTTAATGTTGTCTTGGAAGGGGCGCTGTGATGGTGGAACTTGTGTGTGGACGGATTTGTGCTGTGTTGTGCTAGAGCAAAGTTGGTCCTCAGTGAAATTATGAATTAATGCCAATGGGGGGGATGTTGAAATAGTAAATATGTCTCTTTTATAATATATTTCACTCTAATAATATCTTGTTTTGCAAATGTCAAAACAAAATATTATTCTTCCTGATTCCAAAAGTATGATTTGAGACTAAGGCCGGTATATATTATTTTTTTCTTTTAAATTGGGGAAGCTTGGAGATATTTTGCCTATGAACAACACTTTGTGCTTTGATAGAAGAGAAATCACATAGGTTATCCTGAGGATGGAGAATGCAATTTTTTTTCCCAAATGTGGATTTTCTTGTCTTAAA
>JAWLRI010000995.1:6355655-6387404 GCA_034781795.1 Crypturellus tataupa
GCTAGAGCAAAGTTGGTCCTCAGTGAAATTATGAATTAATGCCAATGGGGGGGATGTTGAAATAGTAAATATGTCTCATTTATAATATATTTCACTCTAATAATATCTTGTTTTGTGAATGTCAAAACAAAATATTATTCTTCCTGGTTCCAAAAGTATGATTTGAGACTAAGGCCGGTATATATTTTTTTTTTTCTTTTAAATTGGGGAATCTTGCAGATATTTTGCCTATGAACAACACTTTGCACTTTGGTGGAAGAGAAATCACATAGGTTATCCTGAGGATGGAGAATGCAATTTTTTTTCCCAAATGTGGATTTTCTTGTCTTAAAATCCCCTTTTCCTCCAGCTCCCCCATGAACTCCCATTTCCCAAGTGTTGGAACAAAGTTGTTGCAACTGGAGAGACCCTTGCAGAGATGAGAGCTCCCCATAACTTAATGGGGCTGCTTTAAAATTCAGGGAGTTAATTCTCTCCCTGTTGCTAAGATGACAACCTCTGACTATGGAGTTGACTTGTGAGACAATAAACAAGGAAATTGCATCTTCCAGCACCAGGATATTAATTTTGTAGTTGCAAACGTGGGGCTACCTAGGCGGCTCTGCTCCAAAGCCTCCACCTTCAACCACGGGCCCGATTGGCTTGGGATGTGAATGACAGATCCAGTTTTACTGGAAACTGTTAGCTGAGTGTGTCCTTTTTGGGCAGATAATCACACCCGAGTGCGTGGTTGTTTTTACCATATTATCCCACTGAATTATCATCCACTAAACAGGCTGGAGATGGCATTCAGGGTGAAACTTAAGCGTCTGAATTAGAACAGAGGTTAAAAAGTATTTCTTGTAACACATGTTTAGTTTCAGTGGAGAGCCAATTTCCTTCAGGTTTAATTTAATCAAGGTCATTACGATGCCGGAGCCGAATTTATTCCCTCTTTGGGTGGCTGCAGGCAGGAGATACTGCAGGGTCCTCCTTGCAGCTCTGCAGCCTGAGCTGGGCACCTCTTACCAGGCTGATTTATTGCAATATAACAAGTGAGGAGCAACCAGAGGAGCAGGGACAGCAGGGGTAGAGGACTGTAGCAGCACGTTGTGATGCTGGATCCCTTTTCCCCCCTTTTTTTTTGCAATCTGGGTTTGGATTTTTAATTAATTTTTTATTTCCGGGCTGTGGGTCAGTAGTGCGTGGGTATTCTGTGCTGGGGAAGGAAAACTGCTCCATTCCCGCTGAACTTCTGCTTTGGAAACACCTACAAAGTCGATCCTGGGCTGGTGGCAGCAGCACGTGGCCCTTCTGCATTTGATGGAATTGGCTTAGCGAGAGCAGAGGAGGCAGCTCCTGCTATAGAGAGAAACGGAGAAATTCTCATTCCACCAGCAGCTGCATGAGCCCTACTTGTTGTAAATCCTTAATTGATCCCTCCCTCTTTAGGGGAAAAATACATATTTTTTGTCACTGGACAATTGGGCTGTTGGGATAGTGGGAATGTTGAATAAACGCCTTTCCCTTCGACATTCAAGACACCAGGTGGCATTTTAAGTGCTCCAGAAGCCAATACTCTTCCAAGTTATGCTTAGAACTGATGATTAAGCTCCCTTTAACTTTTTAATCTTGAACTGATATTGAGAAGTCTTTAAAAAGATGTTAGAGTAAAACAACGGTCATTCTAATCAATCACATAAAATTATAATATATTGGAAACTTATTATTAATAATGGACTATTATTCTTTACGTATCACGTCTTACTATCTAATCTATCTATATTAGTTACTTCTAAGAGGGGCCGGGTGATAAATTACTCTATTAAAACAAAACGAAGAGACTTAAGTTCTTTGAACGGGGAAAATTATAAAGGAGATTTTTGCAGTGACTTAAGGGTTTTGCAAAATACGTTCTGTGGTGCTTGCTCCCTAGATGCGGGATCCAAGGAGCATCTGTTGCCTCGGCCAAAGGATGTGTGTCCCTTCAAACATCCCGTTGAGGATTCGGGTCTTGCAGAGTGATCAAAATGGTCACGTTTGTCCCGAGACCGGAGCTAAAGGTGGTGCCTCCTGCTCGTTGAACCCACGTCGGGTTGACTGGATATGGCACCTTGATGGTGATGAAATATAAGGTTGAGAAGTGTTTTCTGGTTTGGGCTCCGTGAGCTGCTGCTGTTGGAACGAGTCTGTGCAGATCTCGAGGGAAGGAAGTGTTTCTGCCTAACCCAAATAGGAGCTGATTAAAAGGAAAAGTGGTTGGCTTTTCTGGAAGGTTTTCTGAGTATACGGAGATAAAATACAGGGAATGTGGGCAGGGGCCTGTGGTGGGACATTTACACCCCACTTTTTGCTGTGTAACTTACCCCTTTCTTGCCCTCTCCCTGGCAAACCCACATTTATTGCAGGGTTTCTCTAATGCACTCATTTCCCCCTCTAGCACGCCGTGCACGGCTCCCCTCGTGGTCCTTGGGCGCCTACGATGCTGGGGGAGATGAATGGCAAGAGAGGAGCCCGTTTGTGTTTGCATTTGTGATCATTAATGATGGGGGACACAGGCGGAAAACAGCGTTCTTATTTTCTTGCTCTGGTTGGGGCAGATTTTGTGGCTCCCATGGAGAACCCCGATGAGATTCTGACCTTTCTGAACCCAAATGGAAGACTTGGACCTCTCAAGCCTGGCCAGGGTCTTAATATTGGCATAGTTATGTGCTGATTTAAACTGATCTGCCCTCTCCGTTACTGCTATTTGTTCCTCTTAGAGGAGAACCTGAAGGGTCCAGGTCCCTGTCCCTATTTCTGTAAATTGGAGATGCTGCAAACGAGCTGCCAGCTGCAGAGAGAGCCTGGAAACCCAAATGCACAGGGAGAGAAAATCAAACAGAGCCCTCGGATGGGATTCATTGCCTTTAATGGATCTAGCTGTGCAGCGCACGCAGAAGCGAAAAATCAATTTAGAAACCCTAAATAACTGATAAAAGAATGCATTCGTCTCAAATTGAAAACAAAAATGGAAGTGGTAAGCAAATGATTGCCTGAATGGGTAAAAGTGTTATAAGCAGCAGTGGCAGGGGTGAGGGCTAAAGGGACTATATTTTCATATAAAACAAAATATAAAAGCAGCATAAATTGAGGATAAAGGGCTGCTAGTAAGAGGCCTGTGTTTGTTTACTGATGTTTTAAATGGTTCTTTTTTTTTTCTTTCTTCTCGTTTTGATTTAAAATAATCTAGAATGGTGGGGAAGGGATTTGTGGAGGAAAGAGCACAGTGCGCAGCCTAATTCTCCGTCCCGCAGCATCACGAGAATGCTGGTGCCTTTCTTGGTTTGCAGCTCCCTTTTGGGAAAGTCCTGACAAATGAGCCCCAGTGCATCAATAGTGGGATTGGAGCAATCCTTGTGCCTAGAGGAAATGGGATTATTGGGATTTTGCGTATTTATTGTCCAGGTCTTTGTGCAGCCTCCCTGTCACTTTGGCCTGGCAGGTTGGGGTTTCCCCCTGCTCCACATTGCCCAGCTCTGCTGGGACTTGTTCTAAAACTGCTTTTTTTATATAGCTGGGAATTTTCCAATTGGCTTTTGCAGGGACAGCGCTGGGAATACAATGGAGCAGCTGCTGTTCGGACAACCCTCTTCCTAGAGCTATCCGACCCCGTTCCCAAATCCAGCCTCTCCGATTGATTTGGCCGTAACTGGCAGTAGGGGAATGCCCCGACTCGCTGCATCCCCCTCGTGTTGCTCACGGATACCCTGTGGGAGCCGCTGCTGCCCATTTAGCTCCATCTTTCCAGCCCTTTCCTGAATCCCGGGAAGGCTGCAGCCATGGAACCTGTTTTGGTACTGAGGAAACCCTCAGCATGGATGAGGTTAAGGCGCTCCCAAAGTGGCTGATCTTATTGCTGTTATTTCTCATGTTGCATTCCTCGCTGCACTGGTGTTTCATGGAGGAAAAGCTTCATGCAGTAAAAGTGAAATTCTTAGGATACAATGCTAGTTGCGTGGTGGTTTGAAGTGCCTTATTTCCAAATGCTGGTGCTCAGCAGTGGCTGGGGTTGAGGATGAAATGCAGGAGTTATGATGGGCTGTGAGTGCAGAAGCTGCCCTGTCTCCGATCCCGGTGCAGCTCGTCCGCACGTGGCTCTCGCGGGATGTATTTGTGTTGCCCTGGCCAGTAGGTCACTCCTGGCAGTGCATCCCTGGGCTCTCCTCTATTTCTATTGTAGTTTTATTGCTGGAACGAGACCCTGTTTTCTCCTGTTGAGTTTTAAGGGCGCTGGGCACCTGACCATGATGAAATCCTGCAGCAAGGCAGTCCCCAACCTTCCTTAAATCCCCTCCGTTAAATCCACTGATGCCTCCAGAATCCATGGATTTGCACTGGTTTTGCTGCTATGCTCTATACCTTCATGTGCTTTTCTAACTCTTTGAGTTAGGGCAGCAGGAACAAAGACACCCTTTAATGTGTGGATTATTGCTGAACTGTGTAACAAAGTCAACACGTTTTCAGCCTTCTCTTTCCTCTTCATCTTCTTGAATGGAAGTGCCCATCATGATGCCTTCATGGCCTTTATACCAAGCTGAACTAAATTGCGACCTGGGAACGTGTGAGCACATAAACGAAGTGAACCACAACGAAATGTGGTTCATTACGACAAAACACGGGGCCCTTGGTTTGGTTTGCCGTGCGTTTCTCTTGATTTGAGGTGCAAAGATATTTTGAGCATCTCTTGCCCAGCCTTCAGCAGCTGCAGAAAGGCACTCGGCAAGTCCTACAAATGCCCCAATAGGAGGGTATAAATTGAGAGGTAAATTGCCTCAATACAGGCTGTTCTTGCAGGCGTAACTCTTCCCCAGCAGCTCATCCCGAGCAAAGGCCTGGCCTGTTTGTTTTTATGTGAACAAGGAAATTTGTGATGGCGTGGAATGGAAAACGGATGGTACCGCTTACGAGAACGCCTCGCTCTTCCTTAAGCATTAGCTCAAAGCTATAAAATATATTAATAGATCAATTTAACGCTTACAAGTTACTGCTCTATGACCGAGCTCGCTTTTGATGCTTCCCAGCGTGGTTTAAGGAGCAGGATGCTTCCAGCCGCAGGAGTTTGGAGTTTCGGGCATTGATTTTGTGTTTGCTGGTCCCTTGTTTCTGCATTGTCAAAAATGCTTCTTATTATCAGGAGAAAACCAGCTGCCATCGCTGCTTCCCGGGACCATTGCTCCTCGTTAAACAGGACCTGCCACAGCAGCTAATCGGGCATCTTTCTAGCAGTAATTTTGCAGCAATAGTTTTGCAGTAGTTTTGCAACCAGAGTTGATACCCAAGCAATGACATTTGGGAAGGGTGATGAGGGAGAAAATAGTCCAGAAAAATGTAACCCAAAGGAAAAATGCCTTAAATCAGATGAGTTCAACCCCATGTAGTACTTGCCTTCCTAAGCACTGTCTTCAGCAGTATATGGAAGCTTAAATTTCTACCAGGTTGTCTGGAGAAAGAAGCGTTTCTCTCTCTTTGTGGCGGTTTCAATGATATAACTGCATTTTACAATGGAATTCGCCCTCCAGAACAATAAATGTCTTGCACGACAGGTTGGATTTTAAGACCTTATTTTGCCGCCGCTGCATGTTTGAAGCTTCTATTGAAATGAATAGCGATGGCACTCGCGTAACAGCATTAGGAGAGACCCCCGTGACCTTATAACTACAGGCAATATTGGGAAGCATCTGGCTGCCTTTTGGTGGCGAGGAGCAAACAAAACTGCAGTTTATATGAGACGCCGCTCGATTGTCCTCTCTCCTCCTGTATTGTGCTCTGGGTCCTGATCCTATTAGCCGCTGTGTCCTGGGTAATCTACAGCAGCAACGCTCTGGCCGGGAGTCCTTGGGCAATTTCCTGCCTCTGCTTCCCCTCGTATCATCCTTTTAATAGAGCAAGTGGAGCTGGGTTGTTCCTGCAGCTCCAGTGTGTGCCAGCAAGTCGGGTTTATTTGCTGGCTTGGGTATAAATCTGCTTTCAGTGGCCCCTATCTCTTCCTCGGGTCCTGCAGGAGCAAAGTGATGGTTTGGGAAAGCAGGTGATGCTGGGGGAGAGACAGGGCGGTAAACTGGATAAATGGTCACGTAATTTATCCCTCATTCTCCCCAGTTGTTGCACTCCTTTGCCTGTTATTGTGGCTAGTTGAGTTTCTGCCCAAATGTGACTTTTTTTTCATTTGCTAGTGTGTTATTTTCAGCATGAGTTTCTGTAGCCTACAGTGTGTGTTTAAGCTCAGGAGTGTTGGGTCAGAGTAATGAGTCCTCCTGAAAATATCCCATCAGAATCTGCATCTGGGCATACAATTTCCAGAAGCTCAGATGTTTCTTGACTCTTGCTAAAACTGTTTTGTTTAATTTAAAACATATAAGTATGCACATTTTAGTCAAAATCTGCATCTTATACTCATAGAATCATAGAATCACTCCTGTCATATCAGCTCTTGATAATCTGACTCAATGTCTTCTCCAGGCCACAGTTTTGTAGCATCGTTCAGATTTCTTCACCCTGCTTCTGCATCGCTGCTATCAGTGAAAATGTTGCACTGTTTAAATGGATTTGGATATCCCTTTTCCTAGACGGATCAAGGAGCCTCCCCTTTCTTCCATAAATTTTTTGAAAATGCATTTGAATATTATCTTTTCCCCAAAATGTGCAAGAATTTAGAATATTCTTTGAGTCAAAATGTAGACTAGAGCACAGAATTTATCTTCTGAAGAATCATAATTTTTTTTTTGGTTGCTTTAAGGAGATTTGAGCACTGACAAAGCTGAAGTTCTGCTCTTTTCTGTCAAAAAAGCAGAAAGCGACTCTGTCTCCTGCCTTTTACTACAGAGAAATCAAAGGATTTGGGCTGAGCTGACCTTCCCCAGCCCGCGGAGGTGGAATTAGGTTCCAGCAGAGGCTCTGGGGCCCTGCCTTCATGGCCAGCAATATTTCTGGAAAACAAAAGAGCCGACGTGTTTATAGCTGAGGTTCAAAACAGTTGGAGAGGAAAAAAGCAACAAGAACAAACAGAAGTTCTGATGTATTTCCACTCCGTGTGCTCCTTCAATCACCGCGTGTCAAAGATTATATTGCTGGAGTAGAAGGCTCCCGAGAAGAGATGTTGCGTCTTACTGTAGCGCTAATTACTGAAAATGTCTTGGTGTCCTTTATCTGAATCTTCAAAGGGTGAAACAGTGATTATAGAGAAATATCAGATCCCATGAAATATTGCAACGGGGTGTGCAAGGCCATGGATCAGGAAGACTGCCCGAATTACCTCAACTCGGTGATGAACAGGGCAATAATTTCTCAGAAGAGCCGTAGGAGGCAGCAAGCGGCTTGAGGAGCAGCGATATGTCATGGGTAAGGAGATGGGGAAACCCAGATCCGGAAAAAGGTGACAAAACTTGAGGTTTCTCATGAGGTTTTCATCTGGAGAAGAAACGAGCCGAGCTGGAGCTTCTTGGGAGATGGTGGAAGTGCTGGTTGGAAGCAGCTGGTGGCGTTGGAGATGTTGGGGTGCCCTGGGAAGGAGGAGTTATGAGTAAAGAAGGGTAAAATCTCCCACTTTGTCTAGATTGTAACTCAACGTTCTGCTCTGGGGATTGTAACTTAGTTTAACTTGCTCATAAACCCCCTGAAAAAGAGCCCCTGCCTTTCCTCTAGCTTGCAGTCAGGCCAGTGACGCCACAGAAATTGATAGAATTTATTTTGATTTGCTGCGTTTAAATGAAAGGATTATGCCCCAGGGTCCAGAGTCCTCAAGCTGCTGTTCCTCACAGAAATCGATGCGACAACATCACGTTCTACCAGCTGAGGACACGGCCCGATTTACTTTGGTGCTGGGAAGCGAGTACAAAATTTCTTAATGGGGACAGATATTTAGAGATCCTTCTCCATTTGCTCTTCTAATTATTTAGTTCTAAATATTCCGTGAATAAAACATCATGCTTGACTTCAGAGTTTCACATTTATTAATTTCTCTTGGTGACACAGTTTCAAGCAGCCGAGATTCAGGGGATTCTGTAACCAGGATTAACATTTATAATCTGATAGCAGTGGTTAGCAGACCCGTCATTTTTCAATACTTCAATGTTTCCTTTTTCTGTTCTTTCTTTAAAAATGCAGCTTTTTCTCTTTTTAGCCTAGTTAAAATCCTCAGAGTCTCTTTTGGGATCACCCTGAGGAGGAACATGATGGGACTTGAAGCCTTTCCATGGAAAAATCCCTTGGCTCCCTAATGAGTCGATATTAAAACATGGAAAAAGGCAAGTCCTTTGGGAAAGTGCTTGTAAGTACAGTAACCTAGGGGTGCATTTCAGGATTCCCCTAAGTGCTTTAGGATTAGGCTGCTGAAGAACAGTCTATTGTAAAGAATTTTGGTGTTGGAGGCCTGTGGATGCTGTAGGATGGTGCTGAATGAAGCGTTTCCACAAGCAGACGTAGGGAGAAAACTGGGTGATAAACTGGGTTTTGGAGCCTGCGCTCAGCAAGTGCAGAACGGTGGCAGAACTGGAAGAGAATAACCCACATCCCTGCGAAAAGGAGAGATCTGCCTAGAAGGGAGAGGGGTTTAAAACTCATTATTGGCTTTTCCATTTGAAGGCTCTTTGTGTAAATACCTGGAGATGTTTTATTCTCTCTCTGAGATGAGATTTAGCCGTTGCACCCCTTGCTGCCTCCCTATCCTGGTGTGTTGGGGTTGGAGGTCCTGGATGTGGCCATCCCATCCCACTGGAATCTCAGGAAATGATGGGAATTGCAGTGATAGCAGTGGGCACTTGTTAGCTTTTGCACCAGAAATTGCTCCAAAAGGTGCCACTTTGCTCTATCTATTTTGAGATCTGTGTTTTTATTGTGCAATTTACAGTTGGACTTGATGATCTTGAAGATCTTTTCCAACCACAATAGTTCTATAATTTAATGACAGCAAATGAAGGGGCTGTCAGCAGTCCTGACCATGCAGCTTTTGCAAGGCGCTTGGAGCCCAAGCAGCATCTAGGCAGGGTTTAATGTCAGAGCAGAGATTAAACCTAGGCAGGGTTTAATGTTGTGCAAGCAGAGAGCCCTGCCTGCCCTGCGAATGAGATGCCCAGCTCAAGTTTTGGAGGGTTCAGGAGCATTGGGAGGAAATCACTGCCACTGTCACTTAAAGATTTCAGATGGATCTAGCAGAATGATGGGCAATGGGGACACATTTAATGCAACAATATCTTATCGTCGACCATCCAGAAGGCTTTTAGACCAGAAAGATGCCTTATTGCAGAGCTGTGAACCCTTAGCCCGATTAAGTTCTTATTTTTGAAGTTCTTATAAAACGCTGGGAAGGATAAAAAATCACCGATTTGCTGTTTTTAGAGATTATAATAATGAGTTTTAGATGCTCTTCCAGTTTATAGATAAAACACTCTGTTAAGTGTAGGCAGTATTATGTTTTGTTATGCAATTCTGGAGAGCTCTCCTGCAAAGAGAAATCAAAATAGATGCGGGTTCAACTCCAAACCTGAGGTGTGGGGCTGCTTCTATCTTTTGTTTTTGTGTTCTTTTTTCTTAACCTCGGCTTACAGCAGCGTGCAACTAAACGCTATTTCTCAGCTGCGGTTACTCTTAGCATCCTCGTTCATGTTAAAAGTGTCAAGATTATTCAATTTAACTGAAAAGGCAGCAGCTCTGCTGCCCCCGTACTGATATAATAAAACATTTTGGCTGTTTTTGTGTCCTCCCGACCCCAGGCCGTGCCAGGGAGGCAGGTGCAGGGCAGAGGCTCCCGTGTCCCGCGCTTCCTGCTGGCTCCTAACCCAATCCTGGGCAATTACCAAGGAAAAGCACCTGGGATGACGCTGGGGGCTCTGCCTCTATCAGGTTAGGATCTCTGTTTGGAATTATATATTGAATTACATGTCTAATCTGCCTGCTGGCAGCCTCTTGCATTACATTTGGGATGCCCTTGAGGAAGGGGCAGGATTCCCTCCTGAAGGTGCAAGGACAGGGCTTTGAGTGACCTTCAATCAGCCTAGAAATGAGGCTCATGAAGGCAAAGGAAGGAAGAAACAGGCAAAATCCTAAGATTTTTAAACCAATAACATCATTTTGAGGGCCTCGCCTGTGGTGCATGAGCACGGGTAGCTCTATCCACATCATCTGGGTTTAGTCTGGCGTTGGGTTAATTCTCCAAGAGAAGGTTGTCCTAATCCTCAAGCTCCTGCAGGAATTACCAAGCACTCGGGCTGGCAAATGAACTGCAGGAGCAGGGGTGAATTCTCCTCTTTTACGTCCCTGCTGATGTAGGGAGCACAATTTAGCCCTGTCACCAAATGAGCCGCGATGGCCATCGGCCCCCTGCGAGGCGCCGAGGGGACAGGGCTGGCTTTGCATTTTAAACCTGGTATAAGAGGAAAAACATCATGGTCTTGGGTTTCAATTACACGTGTAGACTATAGAAGTTGATGATATTCTATGAAAATTCAATAAACCTTGAGAACAGCATCAGGGCTGATATCTCTAATTTAAAATAATGGATATCAAGAAATTGTTTCTCATTTATCTTTACTGCTGAGTTTCAGAGGCCCCAAAGAGACTTCATTAGGCTTTTTTTCCCCCCCTTTCTGTCTTTTTTTCTTCTTTTTAATAGCTTCATCTATCTCAATCAATGATAGGTTCTAGAGGTGGCTGACTATTATGTTTAATAATACACAGGATAAAAAAAATCTCTCTCCTCTCACAGTTTTTGACATATGTGGAAGGGATGTATGAAATCACTTCCCAGTGGGTGATGGAAATAGATTTTTTAAAAAAATTTCATTATGCAAGATAAATGCATTTGTGTTGTACAGTGTGATTTGTAGGCAGGATGTTTAAATCTTTGCTTTACCTAGATTGAAGTTTCATTAGAAGGAATTACTTTTGGTTTAAGCAAATGGTGCTGCCCAAACTCAACGTGGAGCTGCTCCAGGTGCTGCTATTGAGGACCTTCCCCAGGAGATGCTGGTTGCCCTGGACCTGTTTGGGTCTCCGAGAGCCTGGGAGAGTCTCTGTTCTTCCAAGTGGCTCCAATTAGTGATTTGCATTAGTAGATAACCCTGTCTTTGCTTGATGAATGTATTTACCTTTGAATGAGTGTTCTGCACCTTCAAGCATAGGTGCTCATGCAAGTTCCTACTGATGGGGAGCATCCAGGTCTGTTTAATGCAAGGAATTGTTAGCTGGGCTTTAATCTTTATGGCTAAAATATTTATTTTGGATTAGATGTTGGCTCCAGGCCAGGGGATTCTTTTGTGCTGAACAGGGATTCAAAACCCATCTGCCCCATGAGCAGATGGATCCATCCCTTCAAGGGGAAGATGCTGGTCTGCAAATCTTGATGGTTGTGGCAGGGTTTGTGCCTGTTGCCCTTAGAGAGGCTGATGAGGGCTGCCCAGCTCTGCTCCTGGCACCCCAGCTCATCAGGACTCCCCTTCAAATCCACTTCCACTTGCTGCTCCTGCTGCACATTGCCAGACTGCCCTGATTTATACCAGGCTGTTTCAGTCCCTGGTTAGATCTTGACTTGCCGGTAGTCAAAATATGCTTTGCAGCTTTCATATTTATGTTGTTATCAGTGTGGCAGTGCCTAAGGAGTGAGCCCGAGGAGTTCAAGGTGCTCTTGCTCTTTGTTTTCCTTTGAAATATTTGCAAAAGCAACGAGCAGGGGTTTTCCTAGGGCACTGAAGGCAGGTCACTTGTCTGAGCAAAGAAGCATTGCGTCTGGGAAGAACCTGACACGCGAGCAGAGAGTTCATCTCACAGGAGGATGAACCGAAGAAAAATGATGTCCAGGAAATGAAGAAACCCAATAGATCTTGTGGTCGGGGCTCGTAGCCAGTGCCACAGTGCAGAGTGCTGCTCCCCGCACTCAGGGGAGTTGGAGGAGATTAGATAAGGGGATAAATGTGAATTCTCAAGCAAAAGTGATGAAGCTGAAGGTACATGCAGGTGGCAAATTAGCAAGGACCTTGTGTATCGTGATTCAAAATAGACAGGTCTTCTCACTGAGCTTCTTGTTCTCAATAAAATACCCACCTGGTTTCAAAAATACTGAGTTCCACGTACTAAAGGGGCTGAAAATGAAGAGTTGCCTAGATGATCTGGAGGTGGCAGATGAAAGAAAACAGAGGGAGAAGGTTGATGGTCCTATGTAGGGCTTAGTGGTAGTGATTCTGGTTAAGATAAATACAAACGTGACAATTCCTCAAGGCCTTGCAGTATAAATATCCAGATCAAAACTAGGTCTTGGCTTAAAGGGACTGCTCTGTGCCTTGAGGCTTCCTGCGTGGCATCTTTGGGTATGAGCAAAACCAATCTGATGAGGGCGGAGAGGTTTAAACTAGTGGGTAAATGAAATTGGAGCAGACAGGGGACATGTAGGAATGGGGATCCTTGGAGACTTCACTTTATTTAGATCCAAGATGTATCTCCTGCTCTGATATTAAGGCTGGCAGTATATCTTTATATTAAGAGGCCACTGAATAATTTATGTGTTCCGAGAAGTGTTATCCCACAGCAGCAGATGCAAAAAAGAGCTGTTAATAAGGTGGCAATTAATGAGTTAATGGAGGGGCAGAAACCAGATAGATACGCTCTGCTTTGCAAGGTCCCATTGAGCACCAGCACATTCAACCTCTCATGATAAAATACAGTAGAAAAGAGCACAAAATCAGACCCCGCTGAGAATCCATGCCCATGGTTTACCTGGAGTGGCATAAATCAAACAGGATTCTTTTTTCTCTGTGTTATTCCATTGTTAGCACAAATAAATAATAAATCCTGCAGCATCTGCTCTGAAGTGATCTCAGGTGCAATGTTTTCTATCAGAGTTTATTTCTTTCAATATACTTGGAAGGAAAACATCCTCACCTTTGGTTATGTAGCTTTCCTTCATTTTATTGCTGCTGGGACATGAACCCGCACTAATAATGTGTTTGCAATGGGTTGTCATCTGCAACTGGAGTGTTTGCCAGTGAGTATTGTGGAACTGCATCAACTTCCAGGGTTTAAAATATTTCTCTTGATGGTTTGCTTGAAGAAAGGAGTCTGCTCATCAGCTAGGTGGTTCAAGGACCCTTGAAAACCCTTGAGACTCCAGAAAATCAAGGTCAAGCTCTGTTTCCAGAGGCAAAATTCCATTGATTCCGTGAAAGGACTGGAGCAAAAGGATACCACTTGTTTTAAGGCAATATGCTTTATATACGCTGTAAAAATTGCCTCTGCATTCATGTTGGTTTCTCAGGCTTGTGGTTTCTTGAGCTCCTATCCATTCTCTTTACCGAGTGCTATTGAGAAATAGTCTCCAACTGCTCCTGGGATCAATAGTTCTGGTGTGTTTGTGGGCAAAGAATAAGTGAATCTCAGCACAGAGGTGCTTCAGAGTGTCGTTTTCTGCCCATTAGCGGTAAGTGAGAAGTGCTGGGCTGGCTCGCAGGGTTAATCTGAAGTTGCTGCCCTTCTGCGGACACAGAGGGTTCTGCCAAAGCCAACAGCACAACAGGGCACCAGGCAGCATCTGTGATTATAAAATAAAAACTTATACTGATCATCTTGCAATGTCTGTGCTCAAAATGCAAGTATTTGCATGTAATTCCTAGTTAAAGGTTCTTAATACAGTAAGAACATTTCTGAGGCAACCTCTTAAACATTAAAAACATTATTATTATTATCATACTCTTCTCTTAGGATAGTGTTTTCAGGGACTGGTCTGTAATTTCCAATGAAAATATTATTAAGAGCGAAATAAAATTTTTGCAAAATCTTAGTAAATGGAAGAGGTAGAGGCTGACTGGTCTCCGGTATGGAAGTTGTGTTCCCAGTGCTCTTCCATGCGAGCCTTTACTGGGAGGCAGCCCTTGGAGCCTTGCAGTCCATATATATATGCAGTTTTTTAATATATCGTGTTCTGGTCTTTAAATTTGAAGCAGGGAAGGTGGCTTTTCTCCGAGTACCCCCTTTCCATCACTCGCTACCAAGTTTTGGGCGTCTAACCATAACGCTGTAGTTATTGCTATCTGGATATATATAGAAACATATGCTGGAGAGCACAACTTTCATTCAGAGAGCTTTTGAAATTCAGAAAAAAAACGTGGTTAACGTATTGTCTGAAATGCAGCATTTCTTTTACCTGAAAGAAATAGCTCATTCTTCCCCATTACAGATGGTCTTTCCCTGCTCAAGGGCATCTAGGATATACAGCGTCTCGTGCATGCACTACCGTGCCATTAAGGTGTCTCTTTTAGTAAGATGTTACTGTGCTTGAAACCTCCCGATGAGGTCTTCTGCTGACAAATTTACTCCTACGTGAACTATTCTGCCTGATTCGGATGAAAATATTATTCCTTTGGCATGATATTTATGATTTGGGAAATGAAATCCAGCGGGAAGAGGCAGGGCTCTCCCACCCACCCCGCATCGCCTTCCATGCGGTGCCTCTGCGTGGATTTTGGGTGCAAGCAGAGACCATCTATTATAGGAACCGGGTGTATTTTATGCCCTGTTGTAACTCATCTGTGGCTCTGTCACCACATCCATCTCTTCCGAGCTTTTCCCTCTATCCGCATTAGCGAGGGGAGTTCAGCTACAATAATAGGCTTGAAAGCTCCCTAATATGAATCCTGTCGGTAAAAAATTTCTTCTCTCTTCCCTTAGGGTTTTTAGTTGTTGGTTTCCCTTGAGATGCTTTCTAATATGTTTGAATTATTTCCTCTCCTTAATTTTATGAGATTTCTTCCATGTGAATAAACTTCAGGTTATTCCTGCTGGCTGTAAATCCTAGGGAAGCTCAAGAGAAAAGCGATGCCCTTTCCTGGAGCCGAGTGGCACGTTACTTTATCTCCTCTTGTCACGTCCGTGTTGTGCCCAGTGGGGCTGGTTACAGCTGTCCGTGTCGTATCCCCTGTTTTTTCCATGTAGTTAGACCAGGAGGTGTTTAAATGCCACAATTACAAGGAGATTTTTGGTGGCACTTGCTGACAAATGAGAAAATGACCCTAGAGCTCAGCTGTTGGAGCCCAAACTTTCCTTCTAGTGGCTTCGCAGCCACCGAAGTTCGTTTTTTTGGGGTTTCTTTGGAGAAAAGGCTTTAAATGAGCTTTAACTGCAGGCAACTCTCTCTAGGGGGTCTGTTCTGAGCAGGTATTAGGTCTGTGAGTTGATGGGGCTGGTGGTGCTCGCTCGTGCTCAGCTAATTAGACAAGAGCATCGTTACGGCCGTGTTGAAGAAGCACCTGCAGGATGCCCTGAGCAAGGCAGGGCTGATCTTGCTCATGGCAAGGAGAAAAAAATCAGTGCATGAGGGAATATTTTTACTTCTAATAACCAATAGTCTGGAAATTTCACTGGAAGTTAAAATAATCAAATTATTTTGGATTTGTACATTTGTGTGTGGCGTCTGTCTGGTTTTGGGATGCTTGCTACTCGGCTGTGGAGACGAGATATGGTATTAATGTGCCAAAGTGGCTCAAACAGATGGTAATTCATAGATGTTTAAGTGATCCTTCAGTCAGGGAGACACTTTTGCTCTCTGCCTTTTGGTGATTATTGCAACTTTCATGATTTCCTCGGTCCATCAGCCATTGCTCTCTTAGTTAAATAATTTTAATGGATTTTAAGATCTGTTGCACACAATTTTCTTTTTTTCCCCCAATGTTTACTATCTGTGGGCACTGATGGTCATCTCCAGATGAAGATTAGTTTCCAAAATGATCCATTAGTTTCCAAAATGATCCAGGAGATCCTGGTTTACTAAGATCATGGCCTACAGTACAGTGGATTTGCATGGAGTGAATGCCATTGAACTCTTAGAAATGAAAGGCAATAACAAATGAGGAGAAAAGAATTAAACCCCACAGATATTAACTTTATGAGCGTAGGGAGGTCTTGAAGCACCATTTCAGAATGGTGTGGGAAATAAAGGAAAGTTAGAAGAGTTATGTGCAACTTGCTGCTGCTTTTCTGTGTCAGATGGGAGTCCCTCTTCTCCATTTGTGCTCCTCCACATTTGCTCGCACTTTCCTTGGCCCTTTCTAATTGTTTTATTTTCCTATTTCACCCCAGGCTTCCTAGGAAGCCTTCCTTCTCCATCCCGCAAAGGTCGGAAGCTCTGCAGCTCGGTAAGGCTGATTCTGTTGCTCGCACTCACGCTCCATTAACACAATCCACAGGTTATTTCTAATCCCTGGAATTGATTTATTTAATCCTTGTACCTGCCATTTGTTACGCGTTATTCTCGGGCGTTTATTCACAGCACAAACAGATGGTCAACGGAACCAATTAACCTTTCCCCATCTCCCTTTCAGGCTTTCCGCAGTTTTCGAGTCCATGGACAAATGAACAGAAACTACCAGGAGGCTTCGTGCCGCGGCGTGATGAATGGGGAGGCTGGCGGGCACACGTGCAGCTCCCACACACACCAGGTAGGGAGAAAAGAATCCCCCCAAAGCGGCTTCATCTACATTTGTGAGCTTGGTTAGTGCTCCTGAGGGTAGCAAGAGAGGATGCTTTAACCTTCCTCCTTATTTTGCAGCATTTGCAAGGGATGAGGAGTATGTATTTTAATGCTAAGTGATGGGATTTATTGCAAAGCTGCTTTTTCACTCATCAAAGTTTTCCCTGTGTGTCACATGGAATTAAAAAGTTGGTTTTATTAGCTGTAAATAATGTATGCATAATTATAAATTGCATCCCTACTGTTCATTAATAAATGAGGAGGCAGAGCGGGTAAATTTAGAGCAGTCTGTTGTGAACTTTTATGGTAAAACTATAAATAAATACTGAGGTGGATCCTATCTCAATCTAGCTACCCACGTGGTAGAAATTCAACAGCGTTTGTGAGCACTAAAGATTGTTTCATGGGCAATGAGTTATTGCAGTGTGTGGGGCCTGGTAGACTGATGCAGTTTGTACCTGGACTTTGTGCTCCTTGGAAGGCACTTTTCTTTTTTTGGATCTTCTGCAGATTGGCATTTTTCTGTAGTTTTAATTATTCCAATTTATACATCCATGTTCTGCATATATGCCCAAATACAGATGATACTGCAGCTTTCAGAAATGTAAAAAATATTGTTGGAGGAGGAATTCTTGTAAACCCTTCATCATGCAGAGTAAAAGCAGATTAAATAATGCTACCTAGGACAGCAATGGTTAATGGTACTTAGGAAGGAAGCTACAGATTCTATTTGAAATCTCCATGCTCATCTTCGCATAGGAACAGCGTGCACACACGTCAGGAGAGACCACGCTAATAATAACCTTCCCGTTATTCTAACTGCAGCCCCCCAAAATCCCTGTGATTTCTCAGGGTTTGCTGAATTTCACTTGAGCTCCGCACTGCACTTAGCGCAGCAGCGGTTACGGGCCCGTAATTCGATGTCTGGAGCGACAGCATCTCTCGGTGATGGAGGAGGAGGTTTTTGGAGTTATCACTGTAATCAGAGGGGGAAAAGGGTCACACGGAATGAGAGAGGCAGCCAAGAGCCACCGGGCTCATCGGAGAGGCCGGCTGGGGTGTTATTAACCTTTCTGTGGTCAAATACAGTATTGGAACACGTCACCGCTGCAGCAGAGTCTTGTCAGCAGCAGAAGGATGGGTTTGAGTTGCATTTCTTATTGCTTAGGAGGCTTAGAAGGCTGTGGGTGAGGCGTTTTTGTTGCTCTTTGTGGTTTTTAAACAAGGAAAACTTCTCTTTGGAAGAGCATTGGTTGGCCTGCATGGTTCGGATGCTGCTTTGGGATTTTTCATAAGGGGAATGTGAGGGATAGAGGATATTCCAGCTGGTGTGCACGCTGCTTAAAATGAGAATAAACCTCCCTTTCCTTCAACCCATTCACAGCTGATGGAATATTTCCTTCACCAAACCCTAAATAAATAAATAAATAAAATGGGGGACTTGAGTCTAATTTTGAACTTGACATTCTCTGATTAAAATTTACAATTTAATAGACTCTGTGTGTGTCCAGCTATGGGGAAAGCAGTGTCCACCGTGCAACTGGTCAACCTGCTCCGGTGGCTGCGGGAGCCTCGAGGATGGGGCTGCTCACAGGTCAAATGAACTTGGAAGATGGGGACAGGTGATGTATAAAGCCCAGAAACATTCTGACCTCTGATATCCTGCTGATATCCTTTTAAAGAACATATTATTTTTTTCGAAATAATTTGTTTTTATTATAGACTTTAAGTTCACTGGGATTGCTATATTTCCCTTTGGATGTGCTTTATAAATTGTCTTCTGTAGCGGACAAGCAGCTTCCCAGAGAGATGATGGGAATTGTGTGCGTGCCTTGGGGGAATGCAAATGGAGCAGCCCTTGGAGCTGTAACTGCATTATTCTAGCTGCATTAGGGCTAGAATCATTTTGTAAATAGAAGAAATCTATAAGTGAACCCAAATTCAGGCTCAGACAGTAAACTTAATTCTCTTCATGAGCAGTTTCTTGCAGGAGTTAATTACGTTTTAAAGTGATGATTGATTATCCTGATGTGGTTGAAACCTCTGCAATTAGATGCAAGATGAGCAGTCAGAACGGAGTGGTGTTAATATGCAAAATGTTCCAGGAACTTTTTTCTCAGCTCCCTCCTGAAGTGTTGCTCCCCCTGCGTGTGTTCAGCTCCCTTTTTAGGGCAGGTAATTAGCACGCAGTCGCCTCGGTACAAACAGGTACAGGTTGATGTGGCGGTGGTGTGAGTTAATTCGGGACTGACAGCTTTCTGCTTGCGCTGAATGTTTTTGGATTAAACCTAAGCTGCACAACACGGCGTTACAGCAGCTCTAAAGCGAGCCACGTTTTGCTCTATATTTCATCCATCCAGATTTGTGGATTTGTAGCTATTGATTTGTGGGGGAAAAAATAAGTATTTTAGGAAGCAGCTCCTTAAAATTGAGAGTTGCTGTCTGTTCTCCATGTTTTAAATCAGACACAGATAGCTACGTGCAAAATTCTTCCGCTCACTCTTGGATTTACAAGTGAAGGAGAGTTAAAATCATCTGATAGTTTGAAACCAGCTCATCTTTTTGCCAGAAGGGATCTCTCTCCATAAACAATATTTATTTTATTAACGTTTTATTAATGGGATAATGAGATCGGGTAAGTTGTGACACTTGTGTTGACTTCATCGGGGATGCAGAGCAGCTTATGCCGGTTGCAAATATCGCTAATGTGTTTGCTCAGCCCTAGCAGGGCTCAATTAACACGCTCGAGGGTTCTTGAAGCACCGGCAATGTGACCACAGGATGCACGGGCTCTTCTGTTTTCATCTGTGGAGAGATTTGCTAATTGTTCTGCCTAATGGGCCTGTGTGGAGCCTGCACAAGCTGCCTGCTTTCCTGCTTTGGGCTTTTTGGTCTCTCTCTTGCTTTGTTTGTCCTTTTTTTTATTTTTTTTTTCCTTTCCTTCTTACTGTCAAAAACTCCCCAAACATCCATTAGTTTCATTTGCTATATAGACAATGAATTAATTTCCTATTTTTTCCCCCCCGTCATTGTGCTCACTGCAGATTTAATTAACAATAAATAACCTCTCAGCATTTTTGCTGCCTGTTACCTCTTTTTTTTTTTTTCTAAGCAACGATCTCCACTCCTAAATCCTTTCCTGGGTCCCAAAATGACCCTTGGGAATGACAGGCTTGGGAAAAGGCTGGGAATGCAGCCTGGGAACATTGCAATTGAATCAGTCGTCATTGCTCCTGACTGGAGGGTGTAGAAAGCCGCAGCACCGAGCACACGCGCCCGTTAGTTAACAGCTACTCCCATAAGCGCCACCGCACAATAAAACTATATAAACGCCAACGTGATTTATGGTTTTCCGTTGCACAGCTCCCAGCCAGATAATTTTTCAGTGTCCACTTGTCTGCAGCACTGCGTAAAATGGAATTAAAATGTAGAAATCGGTGAGATCCTTCGCTTTGGAAAATGACTTATTTTGCGCGGTGGACAGCAGGCCCTTGAAGGGAGGCCACGTGTCACTTGGTGGCTGGGGACAGGGATGTTGTGGCGTCCAGATCCCGCTTCCTTCCATCCTTCCTTGCATGGAATCTCCATCCTGGGCTCTTTTGGGCTGGCAGAGCAGCCCTCGTGGATGCAGAAGCGGGAGGTGAAGGGTTTGGGTTCCCACCTACTTCTTCACCCAACGTGATGGCCAAGAGGCCTCAATGCCACCGAGAAGCCACTTCCGAGCTTCTCCTGGTGGGGACTTCTTCAGCATGGCATGGTTGGAACTGCATCTTGCGTGGGTTTGCTCCCAGTAGAGCTCCTGAGGTTTCGTTATAAACCACCCTGCCTTTTCTGAATGTTTGACGGATGAAAATTGGCCTTTTGCATGGGCGCACAGTGCAGTATTGTGTGTTAGGCACTGCCGTGAACCCAGCAATTCTTCTCCAGATGCACAGAGCTAAAGTATGAAAAGTGACATGAAGTTCATCACAGAGGAAGAGGAGGAAAAAAGGAAAACCCATAGGCAAATGTTTCTGCACTTTGGAGCTTCCCAACACAGCCGATGCTTTCCCAAGCATTAACTTCTATGGGATTCCTGATACACATCTGCAGCAGGAGCAGCCACCAGCCTCATTACACAATTATACAGATTTACCCTTAGGATAAACGTGGGATTTATTTACCTTTGTGAGCATTTGGTGATGCACAGATAAGAGCCCGCTGGAGAGCTGCACGGTCTCAGCGTAGCAGCAAGGGCAAAGCTGCATCTCCTCTTGCACTCCGTCGGCCTCCTTAAAAAGGAGGAAAAATCCTGACTTAGATAAAACACGTATATAAATCAGTCCCAATGTGTACAGTATTTACGGCATTAATTTGTAATGTTGGATTTGTCCCCTGCCTGATGAGAGAGGGAGAGTTTTCCCGATGCCCTCAACGACTGCTGCTTCCCTGGTTTATATCACTCGCTGTCACTTTTTTTTTATATCATTTGCAAGGCTGCGTGTGCAAGTGGAATTTGGAACAACATGTTATAGTGCAGTTAAAAATAACCTTGGTCGGTGTCCAGATTTCCTCCTGTTCTCCAAGGAACAGAGGGCTTCTCTCGGGGAGCCGGTTAATTGAGCCGCTGTCTGAAGGGATAAGTTCGTCTCAAGATTTAGGACGAGTGCCGTGAAGGACTTGGTAAACCAGAATATAAAATAGGTTAATGGTAGGATACAAATTTCTAAGCTGTTTGGGTGTTCCTGGAAAGACCTTCATAAAATAAATGACCTTCTCCTATGCAATGTATTTTCCTTTGTGCTTTGGAGGATTGCAATCAAAGCCTTATTTTTTTATATATTTTTGCAGATCTGTAGTCTAAGTTTTCTCTCTCCGTGAAGCCAAAGAGCAATTTTCTCGCAAAGCTGCAGTTGTGCTGGTCATGGGGGGTGAACTTCAAAGCTGAGTGACTTCAAGGTGGGGCAGGAGAGCTGGAAATTGTAGCTTCTCCTCTAACCTTTGCCACCAGCTTTTCTTCCTGCGCTGTATGTGATTGCACTTCACCAAAATGTGCAAAAATGAAGGGGAGAAAAGGGCTAAATTATTTTCCATGCAGTGTCTCCAGTGCCAGGGTTGGTTCCCTGCTCCTAACCCGTGGTTGCAGGAACACAGAATGCCCAATATTGGCCTGTTTGGATATTTTCCCTTAGCATCCTTAGCGACAAAATAGGATGGGGTTTAGGTAACCCTGAAGCTCAGGGTCTCTATGGTCTCTTGGAACTGTCACTTTGCTGCTGCAAATCCCTGTATGAAGCCCAAAGTCCCCGCTCCTCCCAAAGGAGCGTTGCTCGTTGGGGAGGAGCGGGGACATTGGGCTTCATATAGGGATTTTCATCCCATAAAACAACTCCAGCTGCAACCTAATGGCCATGAATTACACGGGTACCAATTCTGCTGGGCACAGGGCAAGGCTGGAGGTTCAGGGCTTGCAGAAAGGCCACCCAACCTGTATTGCTATTGCTGCAATTTTAAGATACCTGCCAGCGAGCTTTGATTTTTAAACACCCTTTTGCAGCAACAGTTACAAACCTGGGTTCGGTTCAGCTCTTGGTCTTTGAGCTGATATTCCTGAGGCCAGCAGGATAGCGCCACAACTAAGATATTATCAGGTTAAACCGTTTTACCTTGAACCTTGAGTATGAATTATTCAAGCCTTTGCCATTAGCATTCAGCTGTCCAACCTCGGTTGTCACTCATCAAAGGTTGCGTTTGCCATCGCTACCCTCCTTGTTCTTGTTTCTCCTTAGACCTCCCACACCCTTGGGTTTTCAATAAGCAGTTAATTACAGGGGCACTACTGGAGGGTGCTTCTCCTCCTGTCCAACCTGTGCCAGAAAAGGAGAGGTTTATTTCTTATCTGGGCCTTCTAACTACCAAAACCAGCAGAATTTCAGAGTTTTATCCAAAAAAAGGCCCACAATATTAAGTAGCAGTTCTCTGTAGAGTCCTTTTTTAATTTTTTCTAATTTTTTTCTATTTTTTTCTAAATTTATTTTTTATTTTTTTCCAAGGAAATAGTCCATGGCAGATGCCATTGGAAGTCCAAAGGTGCAGCCTGGAGCACTTTGGTCACATCAGGCCAGAGGCAGCAGCTTCGGAAGGGCTGGTGGCAGCACATCCAAGCGGGAGCCGCAAGGATGGGAACGGATGGAGCGGGCAGGGGCTCAGCCGCTTGGCACTGAATATCCAAGACTTGGGTCTGTTTTGCTAAGAGGTCCCCAGGATACAGACAGATTTTACACATTTCTGTGGTTTTTACCTATGTGGTGACTGTATTTGTAGATGTCCCTTAGCAGATGTGCAAGACCCCTTCTTGCAAAGCTACCGGTGACAAGGAGAGGTCTACGGGGTAGGTGTGTGCTTGCCTTTGACTTTCCTTTGACTTTCCTTGCTCTTGGCATGATACTGGTACCCACCTGTCTATTTTCTTTGGTTTGGGTCTTCATTTCCTTTAAAAAAGCCTAGGGTGACCCTGGCAGGAAGGACTTTTGCTCCTTGTTCCACAGAGACTAAGCAAGGTCCATCCCACGGTGGAGAAGAAAGGGAAGGAAGAGGGAGCTCCTAAAGAGTAAAAGAGCTGCTTGGTTTCACTCAATGTAAACCGGGTGCAAGTGGTGCTGTGTTAATTATAAAATTAAAACATTTTAAGAAATAATGAATTTAGAAATGACAACTACTTTGTTTAAAGGTCGTTGGATAAGGACTCTTCTGAAAACTCTATTAAGGCTCTTACATCTGTAAGACGACATGGTCAAATTGTCTGCTTGCTCAGGAACAGGTTTCCCTGAGTTATTCAGATTTATTCCTGTGTAAAAGAACGTGCAAGTGGCTCTTTCAATGACTTTTATTTTAACATTTCATTTCACCTTTAAGGTACTGCGTAAGCTGATAATTCAACCTTGATTGCTAGTGCGGTGTTGACACTGAATTTTTTCATTGAACATTATGGGTCTGTAATAAGCAATGTGCTCCGCTCCTGGTGGGGCTTTTGTGTGGCTGTTTTTACTGACTCATCATGTCTGTGTGTTTGTGTCCTTGTCTGGAGTGTGGCAGATTCACGCAGGGGCTTCTGCTTGCTGCCATCAGCCCTCTCTAATCTCTAATTTGTGTCTCCTGCAGTCGCCGTTTGATTTTTTTTTTTTTTTTCCCTGCTTTTTAAGTCTGTTATAGAAGCCCTATTTCTGGCCGTTTTCTCGCTTTTGAGTCTGGACCTGTTCTTCTGTTTGTTAGGATTGGTACTAAGAATTTCAACGTGAAATGAGGAACTGGAGTCAGCCTGGGGAGAGGTTTATCCCATTGGCTTTGGGAAACCGGACTGCAGCCTGGACATGGGCAATTCCATGTGGAGAAGTCCAAGTCGCAGTGACTTCCAGCTTCACTTCCAGCTTCTCCTGGCACTGGATGCTCTCATCCTCACTGATCTCGCTGAGGGAATGAGAGGACGGAGCACCCGCAGCATCCGCATCCTTGGGACAAACACACCTGAGCGCGCTCAATCCAGGCCGATATTCCAGTATGCCAGCGAGAAAATTCCATAGGATCAACTCCTGCAAAAGCTCCTGTTATCCCCTGCACTGCACACCCCAACACAGCGCAAATAAATAAATAAAAATACCTAAACTTTTTTTTAATATATAAAATCAGTAAGGGACGGCCAACTGCAGGCTCCCCCCTTTATTCCCAACATCACCAGAGGCTCCGACTTGACAAACGCTGCTGTATCCCGGGCCTGGCTCCGCGAGGAGGTGGAATTGTCCAGATCCAAAGGCCCCCCTTCCCGAAGGTCATTGGGTTTCCTAGCTACTAGAACACGCGGATATTTACGGGGCCCCTCGCAGCATTTCTGTCAGGATCCCTTTTTTCTAATATATGCATTCGAGCTTCCGGAGCTCCGCGTGCAAGAAGGATTATAAAGCCTGCGCGATAAATCTGCTCGTATTAATTCAATGGCTCTCTTGTGCACAGCCTCTTTACTGCTCCCGGTTCTGAGCAAACGCCAGGCAAAGTCGGAGCACGCGGATGGTTTGGAGGAACGCGTGGATGCTGCACGCGGCGCGGCAGCCTCCGCACGCGCCATCCGAGCGGATTTCTGGGAATTTCAGCTCTGGATCCTGGCCCGGATCTTGGCTGGGAGCTCCGAGCGGCGCTGCGTGGCCTGGTCCGTGATTTCCAATAGAGGACAGTGTTGCACAGCCACACCGGCTGCCTGGCAGTGCTACCACTCCGGATTCGGAATCCTAATGAACCGGTTTGAAAATCTTGGCCAAATCCTTAGGGTCTCCATCTCCTGCTTTTGGATTTCTTGCTGTTGTCATGGCCATGTCCACCATCGAATGGTCCCTGCAGCGGGCGTGCTGCATCCCTGCCTATTGCTGCTATTCCAATGTTTTTGGTGATCCCCAGCTCTTCCTGATGAGGAGGAGGAACCTGATGGAAGGCAGGAGCCCCAGGGAAGCTCCTTTGGTTTAGCAGGAGGTGCTGTTTGCCCATCTGCGGACAGCGAGGACCCATTGGGGACCATGTGTGTCCGTGGCGATGCTGGTGGCCTGCAAAGGGCTCGGTCCCCTTTGGGATGTGCTGACCTACCCTTGGACTAGGGACTGGACTAATGGCCTTGACAGGTCCCTTCTGGCCACAATTACTGAGCTTGTACCAAGAAGAGCATCTGTAAAGCCAGAAGGGAGGGAGCAGCAGAGGACAGATCCAGATGTTGGTGCTGAGAGCAGCCCCGTGCGATGCTCAGCTCAGACCACCTTGGGATTAGGTGCCCGGGACGGTCTCTCCTCCTGGGCGACTTTAATCAAGGCCTAAGCAAGTCCAGTCTTTGCTGCTGCAAAGGGTATTTTGTGTCTCTGGTTGGGGATGTAGAAATTCAGTGGGCTTTTGTGCATCAAATACCTTTGACGGTGTCATTTGCAGCTCCTGGAGTTCATAAATCAGCGCTAAGCTGCTAAAGGCAACTTCACCGTGGGGTGAAGAGCAGCCCCTGTCCCTGCGGTTGGGGTTTTGCCCCTTCTGGGACCTTGGGCTAATCCTGCTGCTGGGAGGGAAACGAGTTGCTCCCAACGGGATCCCAGTGTGGTCTGTTTTCCTGCTGGGAAGAGGCTATGGCAGCATCCAGCCCCCTCAATCCGGAGGGACCCGCGCTCGGTCCCGTCACCCATCCCTGGGGAGCCCCAGTGACACCAGCAACACGAGCAGGTTCCTGCATCCTTTTCCATCGTGTTTCCATGCTGGTATTTTTGTGGCAATACTATCAGAAAATGGGGGAAATGCTTTGAAAAATGGGGCAAAGAGCTGCCGGTTAACCCTGTAAGTGACAGGGCCCTTTTTTATTGCCCCACGGGGCCACATTTCATTGGTGAATTAATAAGAATAACTGAACTGTTTTAGTGGTTAACTGGGAGCAGTATATTAGCAGCAGCATTAATAAGTGTGGAGTGACAGGAGACTTGTAAGAGTCAGAAAATGAGATACAGTATTTATCCCCTGTGCAAAATCTCTTTTATTATTAAAGGCGTCGGGTTAACTAGGGATAGATTTAATACTCCGGCTCAGGTTTTATTGGATAATTAGCTGCAAGCAATCCCAAGCAGCGGGAATCTCTGGAAATCCATGAAGCCACAAAAAGAAGAGGAGAAGGAGATGGGTGGCAAGGCCCCTTTGCCCTCGCACCCCTGAAGTAGGTGGTTCATTGACTTTCCATTAAATATCTCAGCACCCACTAGCTTGTCTATGGCCAGGTCTGCACAAGGAAGAATAGCAAAATGCATCGGTCATGTAATTGTGCCCATCTTTCTCACTTCTCGCTTTCCACATAAAAACATGTAGCGAGAAAAATGAATTTTAGACATTTTTTTTTTTTAAGAATTGGAATAAGAATTAAAAGCTGTGATCTGACGCATTCAAAGGCCCTGGAGATGTTAAAGTGTTGACAAAGGCTGTGCAGGATGCCAGCGTTTTGGGAGTTTTCAATATAAACCAACTTCCTTAGGCTAATTGTGCAGAAAAAGAGCAGAGAGCTGCAGTTTTCCCTGCAAAACGGGGCGATTGTGCAGCAGCGCTAACATCTCCCAACGATGGAGCCTGCTTATTTCCCCCATTTTTTATTATCAGCAAAACTTTAATTACAGTTTACCTACCACCTTCTGCCTCCATTTACAATGCAATAAATTTTCTTTCTCCCTATGCAAGCCACATTGCAAACAGTGCGGTACTTAGGCAATGGGCAGTATTGATTCCGTGCGGGAATTATAACGGCATTTGTTCCAAGGAGAAGGTGACCACGCAGACATGCTCACGTGCCCGCCAGGTATTAAAATGTCCCCTCTTCCTCCTCAGTCAATTGCCCACATTTTATTGAGAGACCCAACTCCATGCTGGAAACAGGGCATTTTAAAGCAATTTTTAAAGCATATTTTAAAGCAATGGATAGAAGTTGCAAGGAGCAAAAGTGGGAATGGGAATAGTGATGAGATTTGACTCTAGATGTCTCCAGAAACAGCAGAGGGATTATTTTTCTTCAGGCATTTCAAGCTATTTAAAAACAGAGTGCAGAAAATAAAGGTGGTTGCTTAATGAGTTAAAAGTTAATGTGAAATTAATTTGCGGTGTTTAACTGACTTAGCAAACACCAAGAAGAGATGGGGTTGCAAACAGGGTGTTTGAAGCTGCAAACTGGGCTCCTCACTGCAAAAAAGGAAGAAGGAGCTGCAAATGGAGCAGCCAAAATATTAAAACATGTTGCTTATCAGGTGACTGTGCTTGAAAATGTATATATTGAAGTCGTTAAACGCATCTGAAAGTGAAATTTTGTGGTTCTCATTGAAAGGCTGTGTTAATTTGTTGTTAATATTCAAGGGCATAATACCATAACTGATGCACCATCTGGTTGACCTCAGAGCTTAGTGCGCTTAAGTGCGCGTCGGATCCCCAAATAATTTTGCTTAAACGTGATGGCCAAGTTCTCATCTGTAAATTAAGGGGAAATAATGAGGGGAACAATAAGGAATTAAGGGGAAAAATAAGGAAATAATAAGGGGAAAAGCAGCAGAGCGGGGCCCCTCTTGAGATCCACCCTGGTCTGTGGTGGGAAACGGGGAGATTGTAGTTACCAGCGAGGGAGAAACCAGCTGAAATGGCATTAATGGGAATAAAACCAAACTTCCCGAGGGAAAACGAGTGAAATGCAAAGCAGACCTCACTGTTTCTTAATTCTAAGCCGGTGTTTATAACAGACATCGCTGTTCTTAGCATGGTGATAAAGAGATGAGCCAGAAGCCCAAAGGGATTCATTCCATCACGGAGCACCCAAGGAAAAGCGACCGTTTGGCCTCGTCCCGTGCCGGGGAACGCCGGGAATGCCGGGGGATGAGCGTCCTTATGGCAAAGATCACATCATAGCTCCCAAGGGCTCGTCCTAAGCAAGAAAAATGTCCCTGTCCTCTTATAATGACAGCTATTGAAGGCCAATAATTATGATTTATCTGCAGAGTGAAGCTGGAGGAATATTCACGGAATATTGAAGGGCTGTAATTGGTGGAGAATAAGCCTGATTTTAAACATGCTGTGTTTATTTCCCTCTGTAATAAGGGGAGGAAGAATACTTTGCTGTGGGAGTGAATCTCCTACATTGCTGCTTTATGCTGTAGTGTATCCTTACACTACAGGATCCTTACAAAATGCTGCTTTTTGGGGACAACACAGCAGCTCCAGAATTGGATTGAAATTTCATCTTCCAGCACCCACCCAGTTTTTTTTTTCCCCCTCTGGAAACCAGCAGCATCCCTGGGTCTATAGAAAGGAGATAAATTCTATTTCAGCTGAATCTTCAGCCCTCAGTAAGGGTCCAGACTCCTTTTATAATCAATAATTAGAAAGGAATAAATCAAACAATAAAGCTTACAGATTGTAAGAAAGGGAGAGATATCAAGCCTTGTTCCCTTAAGGGATTTCGGTTTATATGAACTCTTAAATAGGAGAAAGATTTTTCCCAATGAATCACACTGTTCTTGCTGGATAGGAGAGCCCAAATCCCTCTGGAAAGCAGTGCTGGGGGAGCAGGGGGCTCCTCTCCTCTTCTTGACATGGGATCCAAACCAGATGCTGCCCTTATAGCTGCACCAGAAGAAAAAGAGGCCACGGGATGAGCAGATTTGGGGAAAAACAAAACAAAACAAAAGCCGAGAGCCCCGTGTTGAGAGTCCCCAAAGTGCTTGAGGGCACTCGAGCAAATTAACTGAAGGGAACCTAATACCCGTCTTGTGTGCTCACTTGGTGGCTAATCTAAAAATCCGTGCAACGAGGCCTTATCTGGGCAAACCATTTACAAACCCAACGCAAGAAGTGTTTAGCTTGGCTCGGCCCGCGTTCTCCTGTGCGTCGATGGCTGTTTAACACCTTGTGCTGCCGTGCAAACCCCAGAATTTAGTCAACCTCGACGTTTAGAAGCTGCAGTAAATAAAGCAAGCAGAATGTTAATGTAAGGTTAAAAAAAATATCAAGTTTTAGCACTTCAGTTGGATCTCGTCCTTGTTGAGATACATCGAGGCACCTACAGAGTTTCTGTAGGGAAACTCTTAAAATGCTCTTAAAATTCCCAGGATTTTTATCCGGAAATCCGTGAGGGCTGCGTGCAGGACCCCTGTGCTCAGCAACTGGGAGCACAGCCGCTGCCTTGCCATAAAACACATTTATAGCTGTATAATTACCAGCTCTATCATATTCGTTTAGGTTTAGCGTAACGGAGTGTCATGTAAACTCAGCGTACAAGGATATACAGATTCATAATTTCAATACACAGAAGTAGCACAATTTACCCCCAGTTTTTGTGGGAGCAAAGTGTTTCCATTGGTGGATGAATCCTGCTGGGCGCACAAAATAGGTTGTAGGGATTAAATAGGTTGTAGGGATTGAATCTAATCCCGTTTCCTGCAGATTCCTGCACAACCACAAGTTTGAGTTCACCTCTGGGCTCCGTTTTCCAGCCACTTGCAAGGATAGCTCAATGGGCTCAGGGCATGTTTCACCTTCTCCCTCCTCTGAGATATTTGTGCACAAGGGATTTTTTCTATAACATAATTCATTTTTTTTTTCTCCTAGCTCTTTTAATTGTTGGAAATGTAAAACTAGCCTGGATAGAAGCCCCAGACTGATGATTTATGGCCTTCTGAAGGTGGGGGATTTTGTAGGTGGAGATAGAGGTGACAGGAGGGCTCCTATGGCAAGGGAGCAGCAAGGGGAAGAGCAGATGATGGGAGATGTCTCCAACGCTGCTCAACCAGCGTTACCCGGAAAGGGGTTTGCATGGTTCCAAAAACACCCAGTTTGCCGGTCTCCCCGTTTGCTGCGGTGGGCTACGGAGTAAGGAAATGTTCACAGTGAGGTTTGCATTTCATGGAAGTGAAGTTTCCCCCAACACTAGCCCCACGTCTGCATCTTGGAGGAGAGTCAACATAAGGCTGTATGTGACCCAGCTGAAGAACAGGAACCTTTTGTCTAGTTTTCCTTAGCAGCAGCCTCGTGAATGCTTTGCATTTACATCCTGCCTTGTCTCTAGCTCCCCAAACACTCCTTGTGCATTAAACACCCTTTAAATGTGAGTCAGGGCCCAAACTGGATGCAGAACTCATCTCACAACACACTCAGGAGCTGATCTTTAGCCCAGCAGACCTTAATTGCACTGGGCTCGTTAGGGCAGGCATGAGCTGCAGCTTTGCCAAATGGTTTAAGATGATGCAGCTGACTTCAAGCTGGGATAAATAGCAAGCAAACACTAACCCTGGTGTGGAGAAGTGGAAGAATGAGTGTATTGAAGTGGGCTGTGGTTTTTCCAGCCTAATATCTGTGAGTTTTATCCTCTTCCTTAGCTGCTCTCCCCTTCCTTCTAGCAGTGATAGAGGTGTGTGGCATTTTTTTTCTTTTAAGAAAAAAAAATTCTTATTTTATTTCTTTTGAGAGCGGCCTAACTCTTTGTGTAGCTGTAATCTGAGCCAGCACTTCAAACCCCCTTTGTTTAATTAACTGCCTCCTTTCTATTTATTTTATCAGTTTACACATTTATTTATGTTGTTTTGCATTACTTTTATCAAGCTGGTATTGTTTTTTTTTTTTTCTTTTCCTGCAGCTAGGACAATCAAATGATGTATGGAATACATAATGCTCTTTGATTAATATTAAATGCAGAGAACAAATGCATTTGAAATAACATCTTTGTTTCCTGATGGAATCAGTTGCTTGTGGGGCTGGGGCTTGTGATTCCTCCCTGTCAACAGGCAGATTTTGGGGGTGGTGGGAGATGTTTGTGGCCCTGTTTTATTTTTCCTTTTTCTTGCTTTATTCTGTATATATTTTTCCTAAGTTAAGCCAGGTTGTGATGTGCTGTAACACTGTCTTGCTGGTCTCCTACCACATTTTAGCTGTTGCTAAATGGTGTAATATGGAGTTGTTGGACTTTATGTGGTGGGAAATAAAACCTGGAAGGATTCACCTCCCTGTGTTCCTCTGGGTCCAGGGAATTCTCTCATGCAGGAGTGCACGGAGTGTCCCAAGGAGCCCCTCACCAGGGCCTTGGGGACCTGGCAGAGCCCTTGGGCCTTTCCTGGGCACAGGTGGGTCCCACAGGGATGTCCCTCATGGAGGTGGCCATCCAAGGCTGTCCCTAGACCCGGTATTGGGGAAGAGCGAGTCTGGAACTTGCTCCGTGGCCCTTCTGCTCATGCAGTGTCTGAGAGCAGCCCCAGGGAACGCGTGTGCAGGCTGCAATGTGAACCCATTTAAACGCATTTTTGCAGTAAGGGGGAAAAAAAGTGTAGCTGAGATGCAGTTAATGGGCTGTAAACATCGTTATTCCTGTTTTCCAGGCCTCATTATGATTGAATAAAAGTTTGACCTTCCCAAGGTCCTGCTCTTTGTGGCAATTGGGATATTTTAGGGATTGATCACTTTAATATCTCACGTTTACACTGACTTTTGCAATTGCTGCTTTTGGTTGACTGTTTAAAATCCACAATTTGCTATTATTGTATTCCATCCACCAATATTCTGTCTGTCTTGAGAGAGCAGGAAAGTGCCTGCAGGCTTTGCAACTTGAGCTTGGCTTTATGGGAACTACAGTGTTACGTGAAACTGTTCGAAATTCCACACTGGTGTTTATAACTGTTATTTTATTGTATTTTTAGATTGATTTCCTATTCTCAAGGGTGATAAATATTGAGAGGAAAAGAGTATTTATGAATGAAAGATGCATTAAGTGTATATAG
>JAWLRI010000995.1:6387504-6409358 GCA_034781795.1 Crypturellus tataupa
ATTTCCTATTCTCAAGGGTGATAAATATTGAGAGGAAAAGAGTATTTATGAATGAAAGATGCATTAAGTGTATATAGTAAGAAATGCAATGCTGGTGTGAGGTTTTGCCAATTTGTTACACTTTGCCTAGGAGTTGTTCTCTCTGGCTTGCAAAATGCCATTGAACGTGACGGATGATGTTACCAGTTGCTCTGTGTCTGTTATGTCTGCCCTGTGTTTGGGGGGATTTTCTTGGCATTACGTATTCAGTGGTTCCCTCGGTTAAATTTAAAAGCCCCATTGCTTTGGGTAAACAAATATTCCAGGTTTTTGGAAACTCAAATGAATTGCCAGCACCAAGCAAAGCCAGAGGTTAGTGGAGAGGATGCCCCGTCCTGCCTGTGGCTTGGCCACAGGTGAGGCCCTGTGCCATTGCTCCCCTTCACCAGCTATTTTTAAGTAAAACAGTGTGTGTTTTCCCCACTTGTGATAGAATTACCTAAATAAATGAATGCTTGAATGTCTCCTTCCCTTTGCAGCCCCATGCGATCTTCCCTGGGAAGTTTTTGGCTAGGATATCCCCTCCAGAGGCCTCAAATGAATCGCAGAACAGAATGAAACCTGACCTTATTCTCTATGTATTTTTTATGAGCAGAGTTTATCTTATCAGACTCGGTTGCCTTTCTTGCACCGGAAAGAAGTGTTGACCTGCGATTTGGAGCAGAAAGAATGAGACGCAGCGTGTGCGTATGCGGTTTATTCCTTCTTTTTTCAAAGCCTTGATATTATTGTCAACCTTGTGCGCGTTTCCCCTAACCGCGACCTCGCTTAGGAGCAGGAATCGCTGCCTCCACCGTGGCCGCTCCGTGGGACGGGGGGTCTCGCTGGCATTGATGCTAATGGGGCCGGGCAGCCGTCTCCGGCAGCTGCAGCTAATGGCCCAGACCTCTAAATTCTTTATGCTCCACAGCAAACGCACAGGCTGGAGAGCTTTGAAACACAAAAACCCCTTCTGCATTTGGTTGGTACTAAATTTGTGCCTTTAGACCTAAATTAGTCCCTTATTAGTCCATTTTTTGTCCTTAGACCCAGCACGGTTGTGCTTTAGCTCAGGTGCCTTCCTGCATGGGGCTGCTATGGGCAAAGCTTCTTCTTTCATTCCCTCTTCCTCTTGGTTTGAGATGGCCATCTAAATTATTGATAGGAGCTTAAAAGTGAGCTAATTCACTTCAATTTATCCAATAGACAAAACTATTTATAATTAACAGAGAAGCAAAGGTCATGTCGGTGTATAATAGCTGCCAAGCCAAATGAATAACAATTAGGCAGGATTTTTTTTTATGCTAAGCTAAAAATTATGCACGAGCCACCCTCTGGATAGCCTTGAGATGAATAGAAAGAGACTCAGGTGCTGGGGAAGAGGAGAAGAATCCCAAGGGCCTGGAATGATGCTCTTATTTATCTGCCTGTACCTGCTGTGTTGGCACTGAAAACAAATGATCTTTTAAAATAAACCTTATCTTTAATCAGTGACAGCAGAAGCTGTTGTAAATACATGATTGTACATAGCGGGCGAAGACAAAGGTGAGGGTTTTATTCAAAAAATAGGAGCTGGGTGGTGGATTGCTGTGTCCATCAACCTCCTGGTTTCTTTCTTGGGCAGTTTTCAGTGTATAGTAACTATACTGAGTAGGTATAGTTGGTAAGTGGTATTATTATTGCATAATATTTCTTTATTTTAACTATTAAGACCCTCCCACCTCTCTGTGGATTCCTTGGGTAGCCGGACAGGGAGGAATTTTCCCATTCTTTACTGTCTACCTAATGGGTCTGTGTTTGCACAGCCTATTTTATCACTGTGAAGCAATGAATGGTGTAAAGGAAGAATATTAATGTAGGCTGCAACCCAGAGCTATTGCACCAAGGCTGGAACAAGTGTAAAAAGTGGCAACAATGGCATAATGGAGCTATAAAAAAGGGCTTCTTGCTTGCAGGACGTAACACCAGCTCCCAACGCAGTGCAATTAGATTGCCACATCACCCCTTGTAAAGCCAGAAGGGGAAGAAATGTAGGGATGCATTAAAATTCCTTTCATTTTCTAATGCCTTCAGAGAGCTATTGGGCATAGAGGACTTGCTCTGGCAAAAAGCTCTAGTGAGCTATTAAGTTTTTAACTATTTTATGCTGCTTTATTGATACCAGCCCTAGTTTTCCAGTACAATGACTTTGTCCTCTTCCCCCTTCCAGCCTGTCACATTTATCAATCTTGCAGATAACATTCACTGCAGAGATAAGCCTAGGTGCGGGTGAAGCACTGTGTCCTGCTGACAAATCCTTCCTTCCCCTTGCCTTTTTAGTGTGTCTTACCCAAGTTCTCTATCTGATGATTTTTTTGATACAAATTTCTTGTGTCACTTGCAGATCCCTGAGAAAAGCAGGAATAAAAACCTATTTTGTGAGGAAGTGGCACCAGCACCTGTGATGGGCAGATTTATGAGTGATAGAGGAGAGCAGAGATTCTTTTGGGTCAGAATTTAACCTTTATGAAACACTTAACCACCTGCAAAACCTTCCCTGCTTAATAAATATATATATTTTTTTCTCCTCATTACAGCTGTAGGGCTGAAATGAAAGTGGTCAGGAAGGAGGGCCTGAGTTCTTCAGAGTATTTGCCAGGGAATATTATTCTCTCAGCTGAGCTGATGAATTTACTTCTTGAAAATTCAACTTTGTCCAAGGACAAATGGATGCAAAAAGTATAGCATTGATGTGGGTTGATTGGAATTGGACCTTTTCAAAGAAAACCAATATCACTTATTAGTGGGCCTGCCAAATTTTGTCCCGACTCAAATTTTTTAAAATGAGTGGAAATGTCAGAGTGGCTCTAAACACGCACGGCTGACCAAGATAAGCTGTGTGCATCTCTAACCAGGGGTTTAGAATGATGCATGGAGAGAGCAGCTGGAAGAAAACTTGCAGACTGATATGAATAAGAAAAATGCTTCTAGTTAATGCCATGAAAACAAGAGAGCTGGAGCTTCTTTGTGGTTATAGTTTGCACAGGGGCAGGACATGGACCTGGGGACCCAGGACTGACGACCTGAAAAGACACCTAAGAATGACAGGCAAATGTCCCTTGCCATGTTCTATGTCACCTTTCTGCAGACCAGGCCTTTAATCCCTTGTGACAGCCTCTGGAAGAGCATCCTTGATTTAACAACAAGGAAATTGTGGTTGCTGTTAAGGCCTTATCTAATATTTTTATCCCTTTTGTCCCTTGTTTCCAGCACTGTGGTGTCTCCTGACTCTAACACCCATGACCTTCCTGATAGCGTTTCCACTACTTCCTTTCATCCTAGTCGTGATGTTCCATGCTATTTTGGCATGGGAAGAGCACAATTCAGTGTTGTGTTTAGGCCTGACTCTCAAGGTGAATAGGAGATCAAGAGGAATCTGCATTTTTAGCTCCCTAAATCACCAGTGTGATTAAAATAGCTGAATTTCTCCACTGAATTGCAAGACCTTTATGAGGTTAAACACATAGAGCTGATGTGATAAGGCCAGACCATGTAGTTCCAGAAACAAGATGTTTCCAGCTGGCCTAGGCTGACAAGATCTCTATATTAAACTAAATTTTATATCATAAATATGGCTAGAGAGCAGGGATCTCTACTAGGCTTCATAAGCCAGAGGCCACCAATGGATCCCATATCTCCTCCTTTCCCATAGTGGCTGGATGCTGTGACTTGGGAATGAAAGAAATGTTTTGAGGCTCAATCTAATGAGCACCTGAATACCTATGAAGGGAGCCAGTATTGTCTATCTTGCCCAACACTCTGTGTAAAAGGAAATATCAGGAAAAATCAAGTGAAACTTTAAAAGAGAAAATGTCTCTTAATTCTTCAGTGGTCACAACCTCTCTTTGTCAAACACTCAAATAGCAGTTTTCCCTTCAGGTCTATTTGGCCTTATCCCAGGGGAAAAATCTGATCTTTCAAGCAAGAGTGACAATTTTCAGTCTTTTCTAGGCTTGTTTGAAAGCACTGACTGGTGCTGCATGCACCAACTTCTAAAAAGAGGAGGTTACCCCAGTTTGGGGCACTCTTCAACTATGGCGCTAGCTCATCTCTATGAGAAATGATCTAATGGATGCAACTATATGTGAAAATGTTAATTATCTCTATGCTTCAATACAGAGTGTCTATGCTTAATGGTATAAATTCATTGAGAATCTAAAGCCTGGTGCTCGGTTGCTGTTGCTTGATCAGTTTTCAGCAACAAAGTGATTTTTTTCATTTGTATTTGATGTTTCCTGCTAATTTAAATGTCACAGCTTTGAACTATGTCTCTGTTACCTCAAGGGTGGGTTACCCAAGTGTGAACTCCAGTAGTTGCATCTCGCACACTTGAAAAGGAGCCTCAGCGCGGAGTGCGTCTGTTTACATTTAATATGATTTATTATTATTATTTCTTCTTCATATTGCAGTAACCCCCAGCAGCCGCAGACATCTATTAGGAAACCTTTACGGTCAGTTCAAACGGATCCTGAAGTAACGTCCCTGCTCCTGATAACTGTCACTTCTAAGTGAATCTGGCTGTGAATAGATCAATGTTTTTTGCCTACATTTGTGTTGCCTCGTTGAGGCCGTTACTGGTAGTTTTTTAGTGCTTGTTTCTCCCTTTCACGCTTTCCTGGAGCTAAAGGACTAGAAGACGGTGCCACACTGAGACCTTTTAGATCTATTTGCACACAGATTTTTGCTTTTTCCATGGGTTTGCACAGGCTGATCGGCTTTGACAGCCGGCACAGCCTCTGTCTAGCCGGTGAGGGTGGAGCTGTGCTAATCAGCTAATATTCTCAGTTGCCCTCATGAATGATGCAGAGGTGCTAAGAGGCTCCCCAGCTGTTCCCGGAATTCCCTTATCCATGTGTCTAAATGCCCTCGGAAACCCAGCGGGAGGGTTTGCTGCTTGTGTTGGGGTGGTCATGGATGTCACAGTGCTGTCCTCACTCCTATGCGCATCTTGTGTGTGATGAGCTGTGCTTGGCCGTGGGCAGAAAGATGGTATTGGCTGCAATAACCCGATAGGTATTTATTTTTTTGGAAAATTTATTTGATGTCATGTTGGCAACGCTTCCGAACATCTGTCAATGGGGACAGGTCCTTAAATACGGATGTTTGCGGTGGGATGTGGTGGCAGCGTGGCAGGAGATGCCACCCACACACTGTCCTAGTAACACTGGGCTGGAGACTTGAGCTTCGCTCAGGTTTTCTAAGGCTGGTAGCCAGTTTCATGATATGTTTCATAAGAAACACATCAGATGGGCATCGCTGTCCCTCCTGGTGACACAGGCTAGATGCTTGGTGACACGGCCAGGCTGGAGCAGCCTGGGGCTTTACAGAAATAAGGGCAGCCAGAAGTGGTGTTTGCTAAACTCAGGATCAGTATCATAGGGGAGCTGTGTTGTGAGCAGGTTAAGCTGCACTCTTGTGCTTTCCTTGTACCACGTTCTATTGTGCTTTTATTTATCCTTTTTGTCAGGGAAAAGGAAGCAAATTAAAAAATACCTGAATGGAATTTATCTAATGCCCACCCTTCCATTATGCAAGGGATATATTTTTCCTAAAAATCTCTCTATTTTTCTTTCCTTGACCTGAAAATCTTCTCTTAACAGTTTTGGCCCAGCTAGGCTGTATTAACGTCGTGCTCCTGGCTGTTCGTCCTACTCGAATCCAGATGTTCATCCCACGCTACCCAATTCATCCAGATGTGCATCCACTTTATCGGTCAGACCTATCTAAATTTGAGTCAGTGTATTTCTGTTTTCCTCTAGTGTGTCTTTGCTCTCTTTAATTGTTATTAGCAGTGGTGTCATGACAGGAGACTTGACTTTATAAATGACATCCTATGGAAGTAATAAGATGGTGGGGCCTAGATATTCCTTGGTGTAATAACTAAGGGATTTCCTATCTAATATTCCTTGAATCCATAGGCAGGGGTGCTTTTCTGTGCCTATTTGGGAGAAAGTAACATTTAACCAAGTGACACAAGTGACTCCATTTAATCTACATGGAGTAATGAGCAAGATGATGACATCTGTAGCTAATATTCTCCCTGCAGACTCAGAGGCAGCGTGTTGGGGAGAGAAGCTCATGAGTGTGGAAGAAGCTTGGAGCACCTCCGTGTTGGAGCTCCAGAGCCTTCTCCCAGTGGAATAAAGAATTCCTTCCTAAAGAAGGAATAAAGAGCCTCTAGACTTGCTTACCTTTGGGGATAAGTAGGAAACCTAAAGGAATGGGAAAATCAGAGTAATTTTGGGCTTGGAGACTTGTAATGAGGATTTGTGCTGTAAGGTGGAACCTCAACAACTGGAAATGTTTAATGAGGAAAAATATCCTGGTGAGATATTTGATTATGGGGCTCGTATGAACCACTAAAGCAATAGAACTAGGTAAAGAAACAAATGTACTGTAAGGTTAAACAGCTGCAGTGTTTCCTCCATTGATACAGAAGCATTAATGTCTTTGTGGAGATTATTGGGAAGGGTCCTGAATACAGCACTAATCCCTCATGGTTAAAACAGATGGATTTAAACTGGAAAATGTGTAGAGTAAGGCTAGTATGATAACTATGTGGGAAGAGGTATGGTGGTTAGGAGGAGGCTAAACAACATAGATTATTTGGCATAGGTATCAGTGCTAAACACCATAAAGGGAGAAAAACTATTAAAAAGGCTACTCTGATGAGAGCAGATGAGTGTAAATAAGCCATAAATTAACTGCAGTTGGAACAGCATGGCCCTGCAATGTAAGGACATAGGAACAGAAAGAGGGGGTCATTTAAGAAGGGGTTTGCCCCAAGAGAGGTGACTAACTGCAGCCTCGGGGAACAAAGTGACCCAGGAGATTTCATCCAATCTTATATTTCTGTGATTAAAACTACTCTTTTTCTATTGTACCTGATCAAATAAAAAGCACCTTCACTTATTACTTGGATGACTTTGTCCCTGTTGACAAAGTAATTCAGGAATCTGTTGAATAGTCACGAAAATATTCATGAATCCTGATTGTTCTGTGGATTTCGGCGCCGTAATCAGTCAAATAAGATGTGTCACACCTTGGTGACTAGACAGTAAAACACCAGTCCTTGGCTCCGTATAAAGTGACAGGGACTTTAATTGCATGTTTGAAAGGTCTGCGGGTGTTTCTGAATGAATGAATGGATCTATTAGTGCAGTTGTCTTTGACTGGAGATGTTCTTGCATGAGAATGAGGCAGAGCCGGTGCCTTCATTTGCACGGAGAACTGCCACTTGCAGGGTGTTCCAATTGCCTTTACTCCACGGCCAATGCTGTTTAAATCGGGAGCTCAAAAAGATGCCAATGACCCTCCTAAATGCAAGTGTTTTAGGGAGGAAATATGCCTTTTCTTTACTTACATCTCTGTCACTGGGTCAGGTAGAGAGTGTAGCTTGGATAGTCCTGAAATGAAGGATAATTGACTAGAACTAGTGGCATAGATCTGCTTGTGGTGACAAAACGTGGGTTTTTTTCTTCTGAATATATTTTATTTGACTGTCTAGTGTGATAACTTTGCAAGAGGCTATCCCTAATGCCCGAAACACTAGTGGAAAAAAAAACTAGGAAGTGTTTTGTAATGTTGTTTTATGCTTTTAGTGACAATATAAACAGCTGGTGCAGTTGTTTGAATCTTGCTTTAGCACCCAAGTCCACTAAGACGTAGGCACAAAACCCTTATGAGAGGTGGGACCCCTCCACAGAGCTGGATCCTGGACACACTGGAGAGCTTGGCCCAGCCACCCAGGATAAACAATTAATTCTGTGTTTATATATTGCTTAAGGGTGCCTGACAGTGCAGAATTGCAGATTAGCCTTGTGCCTCTCTTATACTTGGCTGTATATTTAGCAGCAATAAATAAATCCCTAGGTCCCCAGTTCTACCCCATAACCGTGTCCCTGTTTTCCTTTCCTCCTTGGTGCAGATGCAGCCTTGAAGTTGCATCTTTCAAGTCTAACTGCACAAAACCAATAAAATCAGAACTAAGTGACTGAAATACTGATTTAAGGAACAAGAGCCACTGTCTCACTCATTTTTTCCCCCTACAAGTAAATTGAGGGTTGTCTTTTCTGCAACATCTGCATGGCATAAAATGGGTGTCACTTGGCACAGAGTGGCATTCCAAATATGTGAGGCTTTCTTGGTGTAATAGGATAAATTAATTTTTGCAAAAGCAGCGCCCTGTTTGTAAGAGCCATCAGGAACTTCTTGCCTGTGTTTTCTGTGTAAGTGGGAAGCAAACGAGCGAGCTAACAAATGGGTTCACCTTTCCCGATGCTTCAAACACAGCTATAATGATGTGAAAACAGTGGCAACTCCTATAACCGTCATGAAACCAGGAATTTACTGTCATGTTTCTCATGGGATCCAATTTAAAACAGTATTCTTGGAGAAGCTCAGGTCAAGAGTAAAGAAGCGGCGGTTGATGGGAATTGGGCTTGACAGCTGGAATATCACAGAGCGTACCGGGTTAAGCTAGGAAGAGCTGTATGGAAAAAGGCTTCTTGCGGGCAGTGTGTTCAAATCCCAGCTCCCTGAAATGTGCAGCAAAGTTTTCCTGCTGGTTTGGGTAGCCTTTTCCATCAGTGTTACCTGTACTGGCTGGTCCTCTTTAGTGGAGACGTGAACTAGGAGGAATGGGATGCACGGGGGGTGTAAGCCTGGACATGGTTTTGCCACAAATATTTTCCTGATCTGCCATGTGTTCTCCCACAGAAATCCTGGGACATAATCCTTTCCTTTCCCTGTGAAAGGAGTCTTGGGTTCACTAACAGTGAACAAGTATGGGAGAGAAAAAAATCTCTTCGTATTAGAGTTTGGTACCCAGAGATTGAGCATCCCTCAATCTCTGTGTCCATCCTGCTGGTCCTTGCAAAAGTGAATTAAAGAAGTGCTCCTTCTGACCAGGGAATGTGGGTAATGTAGTCATGTATGTCTAACCAATCTTCAGGATTTAAGCAGGATTTTAGTCCAAGAAGATGAAGTCTAAATTAGGCAAAGCTTCTATCTTCGCTCTAGGCTTGCACTCTGTAAAATTCTTTATAAGACTTTGCTGCACCTAACTTGGCACAGATATTTGTCAGAAACACAGCAGTTAGGGGAGAAGTTGGGCTTAGAAGGAAGGGAAAAGAAAGTGCCCTTTAAAACAAATTAGAACTAAAACTTTGCAAAGGTTGGATGAGTGAAGGGATGGGGGGGTAACTGGGAAGAAATGTCTCCTTTTTACAATAAAGCAGGAACCTACAGATAAGACTACTTTTGTAGCTTTTCTATCCTTTTTTTTTTTTTTTTTTCAAACTACCTCTTTATTCTGGATTTTTTTATTGCTAAAAGTGGTAGAACACTGTAGCAATATTTTTTAAAAAATGCCCCATAGAGCCTTTGAATTAAATGCTCCTTTTGCCTTAAAAGGTTCAAGACTTTGAAATACTGTGTGGTGAGGCCTTCTGTATTTGAAGGCTTTTCATTTTTGAGGCATATCTTTTGTTTTAACATCCCAAACATCCGCTGGGATTCAGAAAGATGCTTTTAGAAAGCATAAGTCTAGCACTCACTGCCTTATGGCAGCTCCTCTCCAGAGAAGAGCAATAAATGAAACTGAAATAATTCACCTCCAAGATAAAAATAGACACAAATGTTATCAAGCTTTAATATAACATTAAATGTTGCCAGATATGGGGAAAAGGAGTAAGTGATGTGAAGGAGGAAGAGAAGATGGGGATTGCTAAGGAGCTTCCATGCAGCAGGGAGGAACGAGCCTGTCCTGGCATGATCCTCCACTTGGATTTTGCTGGGTTTAAGGCTAGTGCCAGTCATGCAGGATGTGTCTTCTCCATCCCCAGGCAGCTCACCCAAGATGATGATAAATATCCTGAATGTTAGAGACATTTCTGTTGTTTTAACTGGGAAATGACTGCTTGTAGCTGCTGTAACTTGTGACTACTTTAAACACTTTTCTGTATCTTTTAGTTGGGCTGATAAGAATGAGATCGGTTGTCCTCAGATTGGTTTGAGGTCTTAGATTGTTTCCTGGGGTGCAGATGTTTGATAATATTGTGACTTTGAAGCAATTAAGAGGTTTTGGTCTCTGCAAGTGTGAATTTTAAATCTTAAACTGTTGATGCCCTCAATGTTAGAGTTTCTTCACCAGTATCCACTACTGCAACTAAAGGTAGTACTGCTCTCCATACATTTTTTTTTTTTTTTTATTTCCCAGGTTAGTTATGCTTAACACAGTTTTGCCATCACTATTTTCATACCAAAGAACAAGGTCTTCTACTAAAATAACAAGTGAGATGAGTTCTGTCCATACTGGATTCCTCACCTTTTCATCCTCAGCGTTTGACTGACGAATCTCAGATCTAGCCTATACCCCAAACAGTTTTCCAAAGAGACGCTCAAAACTTAGAGAGCCTAAATTTGGTCACCTGTTAGATCAATGTGACTGCCTACATCAAAAAAACACTCTTGCACTTGATCTAGGGAGCAAGCAGAGTATGTTTTCAAATGCTTTGCTGTGCCATCATGAGAAGATGACAGTTTAGTTGACTTGCAAAGGGCCACAAGGAGAATCAACCTTAGAGCTGGCAATAAAATTCAAGTATCCTGCTCTTTATGGTCACTAAAAGCTAAAACTTGGAATATCTGGGGCTGGCTTCCTTGGCTTCCAATGTGGCACTTAATTTAGGTTTTGGCATGCTACAGCAGCGGAATGGGCTGGAGAAGGGTTAAATGAAAAGATTTATTTTTTTCCCCTAAAGAGGGATATAATCCACAGCTATTAGCTAAAGCTTACTATAAGAAGATGAAAGTAATCCCGGTTTGTGTCATCCAGCAATGTAATGGAAAATGTGGCTTTTGAAACATGCTCAATTTTGCAGTTTTGAATTGAGGTGGAGGCTTCATGCCAAATATCCAGCCTTCCACGTAGCCTCCGTGTAGAGCCGTGGTGGGGCTGAATGCAGGCCAGGTACGCTGCAATTTCAATATGAGAATCGCCTTATGAAAATGCTACCACCTAATAAGGCCTTAATTCCATCCTTAAATGCTGGAGTTGAGGAATAAGTAGTGTAATTAGGCTAACACAGCCTTCAGAGGTGAATTGTTTCTAAACCAAGCCAACAGAGCATGAGTAGGGAAATAATTGGATTTATGGGCTTTGGGATGTAGGTGCAGGAACCCTTTTTGATGCAAAAACTTGTGTTTGCCAGCAAAGTCTCATGAGAGCTCAGATGGGGGAAGGCACAAGAATATACAGCATCATGCAGCTTCCTTGTAGATGAAGCTATGGGTCTCTTGAGAAGACCTGCATCTCTAGACTGAATTTTTGTGGGGATTTTCCTATCCTGGTCTCCTTAGGGTAGATTTATTCTTTGGACCGAGATTCCTCTTGGCTGTGGACGTGGATGTGCAGGCTTTTAGCTCAAGCAGAACCCATTGGCCCAGGCCATCAGCAGGACGTGCCACCCGCATGGCCCTCCAGCTGCTCCTACCTGGGTAGACCAGGCCTCCACCACCAAGGACTTCACTACCAAGGGCTCTTCCCCCGCAAAGTTGCTTGTAAATTAACTTAATTAGCAAAAGAACATGGAAGTCCAATGCTCTTTTGTGTCCGATGAATTGCACGAGCAATCCTCAAGGTAGCAGAACATTTTTATCTACAAATCGATAGCCAGGCTCCCCAACACTTGTACAATGGGACAATCAAAGCTCTGCAATCATCTACGGCCCCAGAGAGCACAATAGCCCCGGCTAACGACACGAGCGTTATCTGGGATGTGCAGGAGCTGATCAATGCAGTAAGACAGTAGTTGACAATCGATAGTTTTCCATCATTGTAGCAACCCCATTCTTACTGCTGGAGGAAAGAGTTTGTCAGCATTTTCATTTCACAGAATTTTTATCGTTTCTTTTTTTTTTTTTTTAAGCCATTTAGGCAGCTCACCTGAGCTAAAACTGGGCTGGATGCATGCTTGAAAGTGAGTAATTTTATTTTTTAATTATTATTATTTTCAGTTTTGGGCCTTTCTGGAAAGGGCAGGCTAACAGGCAGTTGCTTGGGCAATGCTTCTCCAAGCATTGGAGAAATGCTTGGACCACCTTGGTTGCTCCTCCATCCATCTTCTATCTCTATAGCTCTGCTCACAGCAATTTGGGAGAAATGCTAACATTGTACAGAGTTAAAAATCCTGGTTTGGGGGATTTATTTTATGAATGCAGTAGTCTTGCACATCCAGTATTAGTAGAGAGTGGCTTGAAAGCCTTCTGAGCCAATATTTTCAAAACTAGAAGCCAAAATCAGTCTTCTGTTTCTAAGTTCCTAAATATAGGACCTGGTTTCCTCAAACACTTAGCTGCTATTAATTGGATATTCAGCGCTCTTGAAAACAAGTTACTTATGAGCTGAATTATGGACTTAAGAACTTAAGGCCAAGTTTTTATTTTTGAAATCATTGACTCCAGTTTTTGCTGTGTCTGTAGCCGTAAAATTTGGAGTCGCAGCCCTGTTGATCCTCTGGTTAAGAGAGGTACCACATCTGCAGCAAACATCTGCACAGTGTCACCCCTGATGGCACCGAGAGCTCTTCCTAAGGTAGCTTCACCATTTAGCGGAGCAAAACGAGGGGACCTGGGACAATGCTGTAGCTCTCCTAGAACTTGCTTCCAATTTAGGGAGAGAGAACGGATTCAGGAAAGAAGAGGTTCTTTGAGGGTGCAGGGAGGTTGTACTTTGTAGAGTTACCCATTATTGGCGTCTTCTGCCCCAAATGATTTTTATAAACCAAAGCAACCCAAAACTTCCCTCCTGGGGAGGTGACTGCTCAGTTCTCCCATCTCCAAGGTGGCTCCTGGTTGAGCACAGAACCTGTTGCCCTGCTCTGACGAAGCTCAAGTTCATGGTCGTTTATAATGGGAAAAGCAGCTCCTATTACTCAGGGCTGTATGCTTGTCCTCAGCAGCTTAAGGAAAATAATGGGGGTTTAGGAGCCGATTCCACCTTTGGCTGGAAGCTAAAGCGCTGCCCATGTGCGGAGCTTGGTGCTTTGTGCCATATGGTGCCATGTAAATAATTCAGGTTAATGTTCCCCGGGCCGCGCTGACCGCGCAGCGGCTTTGGGTTCTGTCTCCGTAGTATTTTCCAGCTCCCGGGCAGGAGCTCGTCTCTTTATGAATTCTTTATCATATTTGTGGAGAAATACACTATTTCGTTTGAATATAATTAACTTTGTCACTACACAATTAGTTTATAGGATTTATTAATGCAACTATTAGAGCCAGCTAACAAGCTCTGGCAGTCCCAGGGAGGATTTCAAAGCACCGTGCAGGCAGGCATGATAATAAAAGGAAAACTTTTTAATATTCTCCTGTGGGTGGAATCCTGCCTCCCTGATATGTTTTACACTCTTTGCAAATTGGAGTATCTACCAGTGGCTCAAGCCCTAAGGTCCTTACTAATATTTCCTTTAGCTTGTTTAGGTAAATTTTTGCTGCCTGGTATTTCTTTTTTTTCCTTGAGGAAAAGAGAAGCAGCACCAGCTCTGGAAGGGGTAAGGAAAATCGGAGTGAGGATTTTGGTGCCCATAGCCCTATATCTTTGGAGGCCTCTGGCCAATTGCACGCTCACTTTGCACCAATAAATGTGGAAATAGCAATAAAGTAGTATTTGCAAATAAGGGTGCAGTTTGACACCAGTGTTTGATGGGGGTTGTATTGCTGAGTGAGGTGAGTGTCTGCAGATGTTTCCCTGGTTCCTGCTGCTGACTTTTTCTGATTTGTTCTTATTCTGTTTACTTCTTCGTGCTAGCAAAAAACCAAGCTTCTTAAGCCCAAGCTTCTTTGCCACATCAATTTATAAGGAGATTAGAAATATTAGCGTTTATGTGTTCAGGCTTTCTGTCTGAAGCAAAATAGCAAAGATTTTGCTCTTGTTGCAAGGTTGCTAGTTTTGGCTTTGGAGGGATTTGGTTGGTAAGAACCCCAGGAAATCTTGACTGGGCCCTTTGCCCTTGGGTCTCCTGATAGAGAAAAATGTGCCAGTGTTTCCCCAGAACAAGCAATTCTCCTCCTAAATATGAGTGATATAGTCACAGATAAGAATTATAGTAAGAAAATATATATAATAAGATAAAATGTGGTGAGAATTACATTATATAAGTGCTAACCTTTGAACACAGTGATGCCTTGGGAGGCCATGCAGAGTCTATCAGTGCCTCAGTTTCTCCATCAGTAAAATAGAATTGTGTAATTTTGCATTAGAAGCTCTAAGTACTGCTCCAATCTCGCTGCCAAGTCAGTAGAGGAGCAGCAGTGCATGGCATGCAAAAATTACAGGATAAAAATTATGCTGAGTGTTAGTTATTACTTAAATTTGAGAGAATTAATGCCCAAATTCAATTATCCCCTAAAAGGCCAGGTATTTCCTGCTGGGAACATAATGTGATGTGGAGCAACTCTGCTAACCCTGGGGCTGCTTTGGACTCTCCTGTTGGGACAGGTTTAGAGCCCAGCCCCATTGCAGAACCTACATGAAGCATCAAATTGATTTAAATTTTCTATTGAGAGGTGGAAGTTGTTCTCAAGATAATATTTCCCCCCCCCCCCTTTTCTCTTTCCTGGATTGTTATTTTCACAAGAAGATAGAGGAGAAGCTGTTAACCGGAGAAGTGCGGTCTTTGAATGCGAAAACAGAGGATTTGTGCTTAAATAAATGAGCAGAGAGGGCAAATAGGCCATTAGGTAGGAGTTTGGGGGTTTGAATCAACGTGCATTGAAGAAATGGTTGGAGTATAAGCATTAAAAATAAATAACAATAATTCAGCTTTCACAATCCCGGGTCATTCTGAGCAGTTTAGGCGCTTGAGCTTGGATAAGAGAGACCGGAATCCTGGCCCAGCTAATGGGGTTTTGTCCTTTCTATCCAGCACGTCACCCTGCAAGAAACTGCTGCAAAACAGGAGGATTTTCCTCTATAAATCCAGATTTTCCTCCCATTAGCATATTCTGTTCAGGGCAGAGTAATAAATGGGAATTTCAGCTATTTGCACATCTGAGAAATGGTGAGAAGAATTTTGCTTCTCTGTTTCCTCCCTCCTTGGAAGGATGCTCAGCTCTGGCATGGGCAGGCAGGAAAATTATTCAGAAAAGTTTTAGCAAGCTGAAAGGGAAATTATTTGTAAAAGAGCAATTGTTTATGTGTTAGAACACACACTAAATACCCTACCTGAGAGCTTGGCTCTGGTGAGAGGATCCAATTTATTTATTATTATATATTTCTAAAGTTTACCAGTCTTTCAGGTCTGATTCAATAGCAGTTGCCACTAAAAGGTAGCTGTATGGCTTCTTTCTCTTCACCTTACATGAAATAATTATACTTCTCCTTTGATGGAGAATTGCATTTTATGTCAGTAATTGCTCCCTGAAAAAACATTTTCCTTGGAAGGAATTAAGCTACATTAAATACTCTGCTTTAGTCCTGAAAGAAACTGTCCAACCAGAGCTTTAGCGCTGCTTAATTTACTACACTTTAAATTATCCTTTAGTTGTCCCTGAGGCTTGTGAGGTTCTGGCGCACAAGGTTTGGACAAGCTGATCGACTTGTTTCAAGTCATTATTACGGAAGGGATTTTTTGCTCTCTGTCATTTAAAAAGGGTAAAAAAGGGTTTTTTTTTCTGAACAGGGGCCAAAGGCACCAATTCCCCATGTAACATTTTTGCCCTGTGCCATCCCCAGGGCCAGAGCTGAACAGCAGGGCAGCACTTTAGCTCCCACAAATGTACTAAAGCTTTTTTGTGCTTTATTAATCTCGTGATGCTTCTTGAAGGGTCTGGTGATTATTGCAATCTTCTTCTCTTTATGGTGGGTGATTCTGACAGCATCTTTAATCCCTAAAAGAAGCAGGTCCTTGGAAAGCAGGAGCTTTCCAAAGGGAGCACCGTGTTCTGCAGGTGCCCTGGTGGCACCTAGAAGATGCCCTTGGCAGCAACTTCCCGCTCATGGTTACCAATTTCCCCTTTTTTTGTAACCTTTTGTCTCTATCTGCCTTATGCACCCCTAAAACTGCCCGTGAAACAGCCAAACCTCTATAGAAAATGATTGCTGCTTTGGACAGGGAGTTGTCATTGCCCCCTTCAATCCCAGCCAGCATTCCCAATCCATCATTATTTTGTTTACTCGGCAAACGCTGAATTTCTTGGCATCTCTGTTATTTATAGTGAGGCTCTTCAGCCTCTCCACATGCAACTGCTCTCTCTCAATTTCCCAAGTCAAACACTACCGCAAAATCATGGATTTCTGAAGTTAAAAGGCGGAAACATTGGGATTTTTTTCTTCATTGAATAATATTAGGAAAGGTTTGTATTGTATTTGCACTGACATTTACCTATGTGCTTCTGCATCAATGAGTTGTGCTAGTTTGCTTTTTTCCTTTCTATTTTTTTCTGGATCGAAATAAAAACTGCTGCAGGCTCTAATGCATTAAAAAAAACCCGTTTCCTTGATTTCTTTCCTGCTTATCTTATTTCTTTGTCAAACTGGAGCCTTCCAAAGCCTGTGACATGAAGGAAACTCAAAATTTTGTCAAGCAAAGAGCATTTTGTGCACCCAAATCTGATTTAATACAGCAAGTGAGTAACTTTGTGCACACACACCTAGGAATTGAGTTGAGCTCCCTTTGGAAAAAGAAATGCTGCGAGATAGAGGAGTTTAAAGGTTAGATGCTGTTCCTTAAGCTGCGTCTGCAGAAATGGCTAATCCATGCATATAAAATGTATAGAAAACCTCCCGTTTGGCAGGCTGGCTTTGTCCCCATGTGCTCAGATGGCCTTTCAGCCCGGGCACAGCGGGGAAGGCGGCTGGGAGGCAGCCTCTGTCAACGGTAGGTGGGAAATAATTTCCAATTCTAATATTTGAAGTTCGTGGCTCTTCAGCCAGTGCCTTATTGCCTCGCGTGTGTGTTTCTGGGGAAGCAGGTTTGGCTTCTGAGCAGATGGGTAGTGTGACACGAGCCTGGAATGTAGGTTAGACGGGCGGCACCTGGGAGAAGGGAATGTCATTGACTCCCTTTTACAGCAGGAGAATTGAGGTATGGAGAAAAACGGTGCCTTATTGCTGCGGATGCAGCAAACACTGCAGCAGGGCAGAAAGAACGGAGACCTCGGTCATTTAAAAGCAGCTGCTGCCCCCTCATTGCACAGATATATCTTTTCCTACCTCTCATAGGCGATTAATAGGGCGAGTTAATGTTTTTGTAAGCAGAAAGGCTTCCTCTGCTTCCAGGTGACTTTGCAAACGTCGGTGGGTGAAGTGCGGGGCCCGGCGCCGTCCGGATGAGCCGTTATCCCCGGTTCCATGCGGAGCGTCTCGCGCCGAGGTCCCCTAACATCTGGGCGCGCAGCTGCGCGGCTCTCGCCCCGCTCGCTGCTCCGACCCGTTTTTGTGACACGACGGCGGCCGTGCAGGTAATTTGTTCTGACTAGCCAGACACGGGCTGAGCACTTGGATTTCCTGCACCAAATACCTCCCCTGGTAGCTTTTAAAACGTGCAGAAATGTCTTTTTTTTATGTGAAACTACCTATTCTGCATAGATCAGCCGAGTAGGTGTTCTTTTCAACAAGGTATTTAACACGTAGCTCCCCTTTGTTCATCCTTGCACCAAAAACCCCTCTGCAAGGCGCATGGTTACCCGAGACAGGCTGCTCGTCCTCCTCATTCCCAGCTTTATTTCACTTTATTTTTTTTCTCATATACTGAATCCTCAAGTGATAAGAAAATTGCACTGTGCAGTTTTAATGTGAATGTGAGCGTATTTATCGCTGGCTAAGTTTATGTTTAAAGAGCTGAGCAATCGTCTAAAACTGGCTTAGAAAGATACTTGCATTTATTTAACTGCTTAACAACTAAAGCAAGAGTCCAACCACTCCTGACCCTACAGATAAATAGCAAGGCCTGGAGTGGTTTGGGAGGCGTAAGGATGGCTCTGGTACCATTTGATTCCTTTTGCTCAGCTTATTTCTGCGTGTTTTGCTATTGCTCAGTACATGACATTAAAATTAGAGCTTTAGGGAATAATATATAAAATCAGATTTTAATAATTGTTATGTTAATTAACAATATGATAATTGTTAATTTATTGTTAATAATAATTAACAATAACTTTGCTCAACATAAAGCAAAGTTAATGTGAGAACTGGGTCCTCCGTGCAGCCCAGCTTGCAATGTGGGTGAGTGGTATTCCCAAAAGGGGAGCAGGGATTAGTGCTCGACCTCCATAGGAAACAGGGGGTAAATATAACGTGGAATGATCATTTCACTCCAAAAAGGTCGTGCCTGTAGCGCATTTGGATAAATGCAGACAGGGCTGTATAGAGAGGCTTGATTAGCCGAATAGAAAAGACCTGTGATATCTAGAAGGGTCTGAGCTGGTGGGGTCTGTGTCCAATGCAGCATCAAAGAAATGTTTTAGGCCCCCCTAGAAGTCCAGGGAGAAGCAGGTCTGATCGCTGGGATGAGGCTTGCCCATCCCATTAGTCTTATACAAGGATATAATTTTCTGCTCAGTTCTGCATGATGGCCCCAAAGCTGCTGTTTTTTAACCACTGAACTGCTCTCTAAAATCTGTCCCCAAGGTTAATGACTGCAACCCTGCAGACCCAAGGGTAGGGGGGTGATTTGCTGGATCTCTGCATTGGGATCAACATGTGATATATCCTAGAAGCCTGATGAACCCATCAACACAGATCAATGTAATTTTTAAATTATGAAAGACAATATTTATATCTTGCATGCTTTCTGCTGATGATATTCCCTGCTATATACGCTGAATTTAGATATTTCCTTTCATTTTACCTTTTTAATATATATAGCATAGAAAAGAAACTCCCAAATACTTTGTTCCAAAGTTTGGACTGCCCAGCAAGACTGTGTCTCATTCTGAGATATTGAATATAACATTAGCCAGTGTGTAAGCAGGTGTGAGCTCTGCCATGTGCTTGCTCTGCTTGGTAACTGTGGCAAACTGAATGAAGAGGAAGAAGTTGTCATTTTCTAGGATATAGGGTGGTTTCCCTGTTTTTCTCCTATAAAACTGGTGGATTGTTAAATGACCCTGCTGCTCAGACCCAGTCTGATGGCTGAGTTGATTTAAGCCCCTTATTTGTAAGCTGAGACCTGAAGCACTGCAACATTCAGCTCATCCCAGAGCCTAACAGGGAGGAAGATCAGTCTGAGTTTGCAGATTCGCCCTGTCCCCTTGCTGTTTCTGCCAAAAAGACTCATTTTATCCAAGCTTGGTATCCAGGTACCTCTAGCTGCATGTTTATCCCTACAAGAGAAGGAGCAAATGCTGGCGCTGCGGGAAGGCTGGATGTGGCACCGTGACGAGGGGCAGGGAGGAAGGTGATGGGCAGGGGACACCAGAGGACCCGGGGGCTGCAGGACACGTCCCAACGGAGGCAGCGGGTGGAAAGCTGCAGGATCCCGAGTGGCCTGAAGCTGAAAAGGGGCATCACGGGGACAGGGAGTCACCGATGTCCCTGGAAATGAGATCACCATTGAGATCACTGCTAGTTATTAGGAATATTGAGGGGGCCGGGGCCCTTTCTGCCCAAGAGGGGACGTCCTGGAGAGTCTCCAAAGAGCTGATGTCTGGATATGGGGAAAGGTGGAGGAGCTGGTGCACAATTTGTATAATTACCATGCAAATACATGGTCTGAAATGCACTCTTGTCCTCCTCCTCATGCTCTAAGCTGCCCACTGACCTGTAACAGGAGGAAAATAACTTCCACGGCTGCCAAAAATAGCAGAGGAGCAAAAGGGCCGCGTACACTAATGCCGCGATCCGGCTCATTGAGCATCTCTGCGCACGTCTGCCGCAAGGAACCGAGCGCACGGAGCAAATGCTGAGACGAGAGGTTTGGGTTTGTGTCTGGAAATGTGACCTTTCGGCTCCAGGTTTGAAGAACTGTTTGTTGGGGCAGCGTTAGCTGTGCGCTCGGTGCTGCGGAGGTGCAGGGCGCCGTGAATGTAAATCCTCCCTAAAAAGAAATGAGGAAAACAAGACCACTAGTGCAGACTGCTAGGAAAAACAGATTGGCAGTCTCAATATCATGGTAGGTACGTGTAGTTTGCTCATTGATTAGAATTAGTGGAAATCTAGCATTTTTGTTGTGCAGAAGATGGACACTTCAAAATTCACTAGAATAAATAGGTATTGCAAATATTCTCACAAAATTCTTCTAAGTAACTAAAATACATTTTAACTTTATTGAGGAAAAAGTATTATTTTGATTTTGCTCATTTCCCAATGTGTGTTTTCATTGTGCCTAGAATTTAAGGCTCATCTGTGACTCTACAAGACACATTCTATATGGTGGCCTACTTGAAACTGGTAATCTAATAAAAACCTGTGTCATAATTTTTAATTGATAATCTAATTAATTGCTTTTGTTATTGGTGTTTTAAGTAGATAGGGTGTTGGTGCTTGGATTTCATTTGTAATTGGTATTTGAAGTGTCTGTTGTCCCCTTGCTGGGCTCCTGCTATGGCTAATGAGTGAAGAAAAGAGAAACGGAGTCCCAGGCTCTTCAAACCAAAGCAAAATCCCCCAAATTTTACTTTCTTACTCTACATTTGTTCTCAAAGAATAAAATTAGGAGAGAGATTATGCTTGAGTTGCATAGAAAACCTTTACCAAAAAGTTGCACAGCATGTGCTTTATTTGATTTTTGACTATTGAGCTCAAGTGATTAAACAACATACTACTCCTCTGTCTTTATTTAGGTAATTCCTTGCATTAATTGCTGTTAGTTTTCATATGATGCACAAAACTATTCTCTATCAATACAAAAGCATCTTACCAGGTTGAGGAGAAAGTTCTTCCTGAGCTATTTTATTCCGTGCTTGGTTACAAGCTGTTGTAATGAGACGAAACAGGAGCAGGCTGTGAAGTGAACCTTAATTCCAGCAGCCGCAGCCCTCTCTCCAGGGGGATGTGCTTCCCTGATCTGGATGTGTGGTGGTGTAGCCCCTAATACAGCCTCGTTGTTTCTCTTTTTCTTTAGTGGTAAAAAGCCAGGTTTGAGTTGAACATGCAGGAAACTCCTTCCTGGTGGGTTTATCTAGCAAAGACTATTTTAATGCACGTCTCATTCCAAGAAAAATGCCTTAGTGGAAGATACTTTAGGGGTGGCCGGTGGGAATGGCAGAGGTGCTGTGATGGTCCTGTGCCTGCCCTTCTCCCAATGGCTTTTCCTTGTGCTTCCTAATTAACCAAATGAGCTCCAAAATGCACGTTATGAAAACAGAATCTTCCTCCAAAATGCACATTATGAAAACAGAATCTTCTTAGTTTGTGTGGATGATGTAGAAGTAGATGGATTTCAGCAGAATGGATATAGCTGATGGAAAATTACCTGTGCTGCAATTGCAGGATCACTCTCTCTTTTTTTTTTTTTTTTTTTTTTTTTTTACTCGTATAATCGCATTAGTGACCTACTGGTGTAACTTAGCCTGCAAAATCTCCAGTTCGGGGAGCGGTGCGAATGCCCTGCATAGCAGAGCTCTATTTCTGATGTCCAGGTTGAGGTTGCAGGTTGCTTTGGTTGCAGTTTTTCTGCAAACTTGCCATGAAATTACTGCGAGGCAGCGAGGCTGGGACAGGGACAGCATTGTCCCCCGCAGGGTGGCTCCAGAGTTATCCCATCTGCACCATGCGGGTCTGGATCTGCCCTTTGGTCACGTTGGCATCAGTGAAGAAACTTGTCCAACTGAGTGAAATGTGCACCGGAATATGATTT
>JAWLRI010000995.1:6417506-6462800 GCA_034781795.1 Crypturellus tataupa
AAACAGAGTGGAGGAATTTGTCCCTGTGAGTAGGAGTGCTCGTGGTGGATCTTCCTTGGGAGAAACAGCAACCTTTTCCCACAACCTTTTTGGCATCCTCCTTCCCTCCCCTCTTGGGGCAGCGTTGATGATAAATTCACAAAGATATTTCCCTACCCTGCTCACTCTTTGCTAGTTACATTCAACAAAATGCAAGGCCACAGATTCCCTTTTTGCAGTTCATTCTGCTTTGCTTCCTGTGCCCTTCCTCTCACTTCTAGATTTCTTCTCTTTGGAAGAATCTTGCTTGCAGAAATACACTTTTTTATGAAACATTATTTTTGCAGCCCACTGTTAAGCTCTCGGTGCATTTGTATTTTTGACAGTGTGCACCGAATTGCTCATAATTCTGTTATGTTCCATATATCACCGAGTTGGGAGAATAATTCTGGTATATGCTAATGCTTCTTGGTTTACATACATAAAATGCTGTTCTGGTAACAAAGTAGGGAGTATATTTTATAATGGGATATATATCATTATAAATGGAACACTGGTTTTACAAAATATTTTAAGAGGAAGGTAAATTAGACCATGAAAAGTGCATAAGGGCTATAAATTATTCAGTAGCCTGAGGAATTTTTATAAAGAGATTTGGTTGCGGCCTTAGCCTGTGGAAACCTTTAACTGTGGCCATTAAAATAAACCATATCAACAGCTCACGCTCACAAAAGATATATTATATCCCACGGAATGGTCACCTGGAACTTCAGCACTGCACACAGCATGAAAATGGTCACCCTAATCCGTGATGCAGATGTTTTTAATGGGCGATATTAAATGGGAATTGATGGGAGGTTAACCTGGAGGTGTTATAGCTCTCTCTCTTCGCATTCGAAACACTTTTGCCCTAAGAGGAGCATAGAATTTCTCAAATGGGAAGAGTGTTAATGTCTGATTTGGGTTGTAAAAGATGCTGAGGGGGAGGAATGCTGAAAGAGCAGGAGATGGAGCACGGAATTTGGAACCATCCCTGCTGAGGAGGGTCTTTTTTGGGTACCCCGTATCTCTTGGGCTCCCGTATCTCTATCCCTCTTGGATATTTCTGTCTCCATTTATATTCATAGAAGCACAACGTGGCTTCTGTCACTTTAGGAAGTTTTTAATATTATCTTTTGATCTTAATCACAGCACTAGGTAACCTATATTTTTAAAGATATGTGTAAATGGATCCCAAACAAAAGACTTACGAGATTGTGATGTAGCAGATAGCAAGTTCATTGGGGATGCGTTATCGGCCCCATCCAAGGAAGGGGAAGGATTTGGGTGTCCTGGTAAAAACACCAAGTCAAGCTGAGGTCTGAGTACCTCAAACAGCTTGTGATATCTCTAGGAACTGATCTAGAGACTTGGGCTTTAAACAGACTAATTCTCACATCCTGGGGCCCTGGGCATCACTATATGAATGGCAGGAGATTATAAATGTTATCTCTGTAAGCAGCTTCCCGCCAGCATAGTAATCTGTGTGGTTGTGCCACTTCGGAGACAACAGTCTGAAAATTCTATCTTCTGAATTGCAGAAACACTTAATTGTGTTTATTTCTATTATAGCATTTGGTAATAGCTACATGTAGGAACATCCCATTCCTTTCAAGGAAGTTCTTTGTACTGATGTTAAAAGAAATAAAAATTAAAAAGAGGGACAATCTGGCTTTGTAGGTGACTACAGTGTTTATCAGTCTTCCCTTGACCAACATCTGAAATCTGTGCGGAGAAAGATGAAAAATTAATGCTACTGCCCATCTGCAGCTGTTCTGGATGCATTAGTGTCATCAAGAAAGCAGCTCTGCGCCCTTATAAAAAGATGTTTTCTGCATATTCGGTGCCTTGTGACAGTCTGCACAAACTTTCACTCGAGTAGATCTTGTTGTTTGTGTTATATGGCAGCTTTGCCAGCTCCAGGGATTTTATCATTAGTCTCCTGACAGTTGTTCTTTTTGTTTTAATCGCTTCTGACAACAAATGCTATGTGGCTTTTGTCAGTTTAGCCTAGTTTTGATGTTAGTTGATCATAATTACAGTAGCAGTTAACCAGACTTTTATAGCATGGCTATAATTTGGCTGTAATTATGGCTAGAACGACAGAAATGCAGCTCTGATTGTGGGAGAAAAAGTAAAATCCAGCCTTATGGTGCTGGGGAGAAGCGCTCGAAAATGTTATTCTCCAAAGATTAAAAGCTGGAGGGCTAAAATTAAGCCTTCAATTATATTAAAGCTTAATCTTATGGCGCTAAATTGTTTTTTGTGTTTTGGGAATCTGACCTGTGATTTCTGTGTGTCTGAGGTTGACAGTATCAATTACATTAGAGCAACCCATTAAGCCAGTGGCCTTTGGGCACTGACCTTTTCATCCCTAAAGTTAAAGGAATTTAAGTCTATCTGTTTGCTCTCTTGTTTTCCACAGCCTGGCACTAACATAAAATGTTTACAGTTCCTGGATATTTCACTCTGTGCTCTGGATTTTCAAAGGTACCTTCTGCTCATGGCCCCAGAATGCTGCAAAATGACCTTTTTTTCCACGCAAGGTTCCTAGACAAATTCCTTCAAAGTTAGAAAGAGGCTAGTGAATTGTTTCACGAAGGTTATATTAGGGTTTTGTAGAATTAGGCCACTTCTTGGCTTCTTAATTTGGGCCTTGCTGCTCAGCTCTGGCAATAGAAGTTAGTCCTTGGCTGGGGAGGTACTGCATCAGCTCCAGTTACAATTTAGCCCTTGGTTTTGTAATTCTGTAGAGTATCCCGAAACCTGGGAAACTGCTAGATTATTGTAAATGGTAATAATGTGCGACAACAAAAAAGATTAAGGATTTCAGTGAATCCTTTTTGCATTTTGTATGAGCTTGTCTGAACAAAAGCAGGGAAAAAGTCCATTTTTCCTCCTACCTGCCATTCCGAACCCTTATAGACTAAAAGCTTTTCCTAGAAGTTTCTAAACTTTGCCCTTGGGTAGCCTTAACTCTTTGTTTTGACCAGAGAGTCCTGTTGTGTTTTCATATTCCTTCCTTGAGATTTGTTCTATTTGAATGGAAAATGTTCCTTTTAGGGCTAGTTTGTTGTGGCCAATCCACGTGGCTAGAAAATCAGTTTAAGTGGCTCAGGAGAGCCAGGGCTTCCTAATATATATATATTTATATGTTGGGTGCATATTTCTTCTTTACTCTTTGGTCATTTACCACCCAGTCTTGCAAAGGATGCTACAAATATTTAAGGCTTGACATTAAGCAGAAGAAAAGCCCCTGGCTAGTTTTAGTGGCAATTTAATTAATTATGAACAGCCCAAATGCTATGCACACTCCGTAGTTCTTCCTACCTAACAATTATGGGTGTTAGACATCTTTATCCCTGCTTTATACATCTTTATCCCTGCTTTCTGTGTGTGGACAGACAAATGTCTGTATAACTTAACATTAATTATGTATGTTTGCATCCCTAGTATATTCATAAGTGTACAGCAATTAATATTTATGCATCATTATTCTATACTATTATTATGCATACATTATGTATATACCCTATTGTATTACAATAATACATAATAATGATAATTAGAGATGTAAATTGACTCCAGATTCTCTTAGCTCCTTGTCTATAAAAAGGGCCCTTATGCTTGTGTCTGCAGCATGTTTTTATAAACTTATATGTTGGATAATTCCCTTTATAAACTTATAGATTGAGTAATTCCATAGAAACCCCAGTTGCTCTTTCAAGTGCTGCTGGCTGAGGAAGGGGAGAGCTGGGGAGTGTGACAGGAGCCGCTCCTGACACTTGTCAAATCGGATTTTCTCCAGCTGGGCAGCAGTACGTGTGTGCAGTAGGTCACATACCTGGGGGGGAAATGAATTATCCGGTTTCCGAGCTCCGAGGGTGGCAGCAGCTCAACCACATCAGCGAGATTGCTTCTCCGCCACCTTAAGAAACCGCGTAGGAAGAGGCCTGGGAGAAAATACCATAGAAGACGGATAGTTCTGCACGTTTCGGGGAAAGGCAGGGTTGTCTTGGAACTCCAAATCCCGCAGCCCCTGTAGCAAGGCAGGAGCAGGGCTCGTAATGCAAGGTGAGAGCCAGCTAAAGGGCACGTTCCTGGTGCCTGACTGCTCTGAGTGACCATTGCAGAGCTGAGCCGGACCTTAACAGCTTGGGAAAATAAAATATCTGCTGAGACCAAGGCATAAAGGGAGCTTTTCGCAGCTAGAGGCAGGCAGGGTGTCTGCAGGAGTCTTCTGTGTCTGTTGGGCTTTGCTGCTGAGACCATGTCTCTGAGAGTGCTACGCACTTTTCAGGAAAGTGGTTGCAAATAGCAGGAATATCTGTGGCCAGATCCCCTCATTTTTAGTCCGTCATTGATTATTCAATTATTCATTTTTGGGGAGTGTCTCCTCCTTTCTGGCAACTCTCCATCAGGACTTAGAGTTGGCAGAACCTTCCTTGGTTCCTTGATTCAGGGAGCACTTCAGGGATTCAGAGATCTCCCTGAATCCCCTGCCCATTTTAACCCGATCGATGTTTTGGGGTATTTCATTACCACGCACACAAATAGGAACTGAGGAAAACCTTTAACAGCAGCAGTATCTTTGGTAAACTTCTTGGCATCTCCTTTTGAGCAACCAGAATGATAAATACGAGACCACAGAGTGCGATGGGAGCTGCCTTCCTCATTGTGCACCCTCCAGCTCCAACACTGCAGCTGATGCCGAGTAGGAGCCTCCAAACCGGCTGGTTAGGAAAGACTTGGGCCAGGATTCTGCTTCTGGAACGCTCTTGATCAGTCCCCTAGGCTTTCCCCCTGTTTATAGTCATTTCTAAATTCTTAAAGACTCTTCTGAAAGGAAAATCATTGAGGAAAGGGCTAATTGGGCTTTCCCAGAGGGGTTGCTGTAAGGTGGCAATGACTCCATGGTTGGCCAATGTCGCTACGAGCCTTCCAGTGCCTTTGTCAAGGCTGGTTAACTTGAAGGTTTCCTCCCATTGTGGGCTGTCGGATTGAATTTGCCTTCCAGGGTGAATCAATGAACTGATTAGCAATTGTTGAGCTGGGTGTTTTTGGAATTAGGACCCATATGATTTGCACGGGTTTCCTCTATTAAATGTAAAGGCTGAGATCAGGCCAGGTATAAGCAGGAGCAGCTCTCATTTCCATGGCTCAGTTTGTGCCAGGGGATTTTGTGTCCCCCTCTACAGCAAAGAAGACCTGAGAATAGAAATCTTTCAAATTAAGTAAATCAACTGCCCTTCCTTCCTGGATTCCTTCCCCTTTTCTGTTTTAATATTATTGATGCAGTGACCAAACTGTTATCTGGGCATATCCGAAAAAATCAATGAAAAAGTAAATCTTAAAGCAAAATCAATTGTCCTGCAGTGAGAATTTAAATGTGACCCATTTTTGCTGCGCTGTGTATTTACTACATAAATAATCTGGCTGTGTAGAGATGTATTTTGTTTTACTTCTTTCAGTCAGATTTTTGCAGGAGGTAATGTCTTAAGCGAGAAAGCAGCAGCTAATATTAGTTTTTCTAGGAAAGATGCCAAATCCAAGCTCTGGATGTCAGAACTTTGTTGAACCATCCAGTTTCCTGAAGACTTCAAGGTGTTTTTAGTTAAGCCACAGTTTAACCAGGTTGGTTTGGGTCTCCTGCTCTCTGCTGGTGCTTTGCTCACCATTCCCCTTGCATGTCAGGCACTTCATGGTAATTTTATACCTTCTGAGATCATTTTATTTGGCTTGCTCACCCCGTGCCTGTTTTCATCATTAACTGGCAGGTTCCAATCCTCAGGGCAGTGTCCTCTGCTCACAAAAGGATGCTCTGTCCCCTCCGGACCTGCTTGGTCCCTCCGCACGGTGCCCTATGGCACAAGGGCAGGACTTGCCTCCGAGCTCGGATCCTCAGGATTCATGGGATTCACAGAGGGGATGTTTTACATAAAGCAGGACAAAATTACCCAGATTGGAGATCTGAACCACTGCTGGAGGGAGCGCATCAGGGAGGCCCCAGAGCCCGCATGGAAAAATGCATTTTCTATATTTGTTCTTATTGATACAGACGTGCACAGCACAGCACAATCCCCGTTTAAATAGCACCGCTTGAGGAGCATTTGCTGCATGAGCCGCTCTTTAAGAAACACAGATTGGACCAGACCTTATTATCTCTTGAGGGACCGGAGACTGCAGCAGACGTAGGCAATAGGGATAGCACAGGGAGAAGGTGGTCCCTGCTGGGCCAGAGCAGCCCAGAGCTTTCAGCACTCGCAGAAATTGAGTGTTTTGGGGTCGGTAGCATCACCCATTGCCCGCAGGGAGCTTCCTGCTGGGAGCTGCTTTTCTCCGGATGGATTTTGTGCATGCGGAGGGGAGCAACCTGGATCTGCAGGGTCAGGTGTGCTCTGGATGTGATAAAGACCCGGCGTGTCCTGGGATATTCAACACCAGCCGCATGCAGGGACATCCTGGCGGCTCGTGCTTCCTCGATGCTCTTCTCATGGGGTGAGAATTGCTGGGTCCTGCTGACTGTGCACAGTCACCCCATGGCAGAGCCAGCTCTTGGGAGCACAAGGGCACGTTCACTTCAACCCTCCTGCTCTATAATAACGTGACAACATAATTCAGCTGCCCTATAATTTCGGATGTCACCCTGCGTGTTCTACACAGTAGCGGGGCTGACCACACCGGCAATTTCAGCCTATGTGACCAACACGCTGCTCGTTTCCCCGTTATCAGGGAAGTCTGTAATTTATCTCCCCTCACTTGTGCCTCGTGCTGGAGCGTTTCATTTCCATGGCTGTGAATTATCACGGTCCGATCCTTGCAGCTGCGATGGGTGATAATAGGCCAGAGTTTCCCAGGTGAATAATCCCTTGAGCTGTCCAACCTGTGACACCTCTTAGGGTCTTTTTTCCCCTGCTGAGGAAGGTGTTTGGGATTTTCTGAAAACCACAACCTTGTGCAGTGCCTTAACACTCTTTTATTGCAACTCTTCTTTGTGCAAAGTCTGCTTTTGCACATTCTTCTCCCATGCAGCATCAAAAATGCAAATAAATATATGGCAGAGAAAAGCATGGTATTATCAGACACTTTTTCTATTTTGACCCCTATAATGTACATTTTGAGATGAAAATTGCCAGAACAGCCTCATTTTCTAGAGCGTAAGTTCCAGGGAAAGTTCTTAGGGTGTGAGCTCCTTAAGCATTTTGCTTTATTTAAAAATCTAGTCCTTAATGCCTGGCAATCACTATCCACTATGGTCAGAACAGAAGTGCCAGGTTGATATTTTGGAAGCACAAGGGCAATTAGCTTCTCCGTTCATGGTCAGGAGGAATCAGGTGTGGCTCTTAATGGATTCCTAGAAATATGTTATTAGGTGTAAATATTTGTGCAATAAATATCTGATGCAATCTGGACCTGAATCCAGCCTTTCCAGGGTCTTCGATACAGCAACATCCCCCAAATATATAGTCAACCTTAATATTCTTGTCTCAAATAGAGTTTATCCTGCCTGCAGAACCCCAGCTGAAATGTGTATTCCAGGGCAGTGACTCTTGCTCTTGACTCAGCCAATGATCCCACCAGCTGCTCTCGGTCTGTTTGATGCAAAAGCTCTATTTTTTTAATAGAAGCAAAGGCTCAGACTTTATTGAAACTAATTTCTGTCAGGCAAATACTGTCATGGGATGTGACTCAGTCTGTGTGACTTTCAAAAGAATATGCTGTGAGTTTTGAGGTTCCTATAAAAGAAATTTGTGAAGGGTTAATGAAGAGCAGGTTGAAGTGCTGGGACGCAGGGTGAATGCGGGTTATTCTGCTCCATTTTCCATGCAATTGAGGTCCTTTTGGAGACATCAGCTCTTGTGTGTCATTCTCCTCCTTATTTTGCTTCTGCTCCATGATATATCCATTCCAAATAATTTTCTGATCGTGCATCTTTGTTATGGGACTCGTCACACTTGCCAGTGCTGATCCTTTACTTGTGTTAATGCCAAGATAACGTTAAAATAACTGGGTGGATGTGTCATAGTAATTGGTTTAATAATCTCAGAAGTTTAGACAATTTTCTGAAAATGCCTGCTGCTTCTTCTACTGATAAAGTATTATTCAGGATTATTTTCAAAAAGTGGAAACCAGAAAACTATTTAGCCTTATTTTGCAGAGCCTTTGACTACGGGAACCTTTAGTCAGCGACAAAGATTCACTCAAGTATTTCTAATTCACCAGACGATGCGAAGAATTTTATTTTTTATAAATTTTTAAATACTTCAGCTTTTTAGGAGTCTCCTGTAAATGTAATGTGCAAGTTCATTATTTCTGAGGCATCATTTTGGGGACATTTTAGGATTTGCAAAAATGCATTTGCCACTTTCTGGGTGTTTTTACCCTTGCTTACAACACCCTGCATGTTTCACTGAGCACCAACATGTCAGAATTAATATATTTGCCTCTGCCCGATGTGTCCGTCCTGCATAGGGCTGCTTGCTGGGTGGGTGATGCAGTTACTGCACGAATTGGAGCTGAAACGGCTGTGAAATAGGAGAGACCAGGATGGGAGTCCCCAGGCTGGAGCCTCTGGAATTCTTATGGCCACTCATAGAGGAGCAAAATCGATGCAAATCCATGTAAATCCTTAGGGATCTGCCCTGCAAATGCTCAAGGGCTGTGGTGGATTACGGGGATGCTCGGACCTCCTTTCCCTCCCCATCCAGCAGTGTGGAGCACTGTTAGTTTTAAGCTCTCCTGCATCAACTCCTTCCTTGGCTAATTTAGTTCTCAGCTTTCTCTTATCCTGGCACTTTCCATCCTTCCCATATTACCATTGCTGTAATATTGTATAAAAACAGGAAAAAAAAAAAAAAACCCTCCCAAAGCTGTGCATTTCTGAATCTGCATTTGGGTTCATGTCTGCTTAGAATTCCAGCGCAGCCCCAAAAACGTATTAACAAAAATACATTTTTCGTGAAGAGCTAAGCAAGCGGCGCGTGATTATAATGGAATGACTAACTATTGTAATTGGGTATTGTATCACATTGTATGGCTTTAATTTAAGACAACAAGCGGCAATTTGATAACGCCGAGGCTGTTATTGCTTTTGAAACACTTTCATGCCTGGAGGCATAAGTAAATATCTTAAAAGTATTGTGGGCTGCTTCCTGCACGATACCTGCTCTGAAATATGGAGTAGAAGCTGTTGGATTTTTAAAATAACCCAGAATGCAGGGAAGGATGTCGGGGATGTTGTGCGAAATGCTCTGCAGAACCTACATGGTGCAGGGAAGAGACGGGGCAAAAATCTAAAATATTCCCAGCATTTTTCCCTGCATCCTCCCTTCCCCAGCACCGCACTCCTGCCTCCGCTCTTCCCTCCGGTGGGATCTGCTCCAAGTCACGCGTTGGGTGGATAAAACTTGGAATAAATAAACGAGTCCCCGCGTTGCTCAAATTAATGATGTTGTTGGTGCTGCCAAACAGGTAAATGGGGAGGCTCTGCTGCCCGCATTGCACTGCTTGGGGCCACGAACTGGAAAATTAATGTGAGTTTTGCAGCCTGCTCTTGTGCTGCACGTGGAGAGCTGTGATGCGCTACTCCGAAATACATATTTTTAAAATCGTGCATTGAAAATATCAATATCTAAAAGTTTTTATGTCTATTAATGACTTTTGCAGTAGACTTTAAGTGAATAGATCATTTTTGCAGAATGATGTGATATTTTGTAATGTCACATTTAGGCAAAAGCTCCCCCAAAGCATCTTCAGAGCAGCATGAAAAATGTTATTACCATATAAACCATAGACGTGCGCGTCTCATAAATCTACCTTTCAGGTTGTTTTTGGTATCCTGATGGGCTACAGCAGCTTTTTATGTCTTTCTCAGTCTCGGTCTACAGTAATTTTAATTGAGAACAGTAAATTATTGTGGTAATTTGGGACATTTTGAGATAGAGGTTTGCAAATAGCAGGGGGCGATCAACATCATTTGTTGCTCGCTGCTGGGAAAGAGGCCTCCGAAGATGATGGCATTAGGAAATCTGAAGAAAAGCAAATTATACGTTGGGAGTGAATTAAAACGTGAAAGCTAGGGAAAAAAGGTGCAGAAAGACAACTGCTTTTTCCAAGAAAGAGAATTGCAACACAGGAGAAAAATAAGCAAGGTCCAAGCGCTTCTGCATCCTCCCCTGATTAGCAGTGTTCTGTTCCGATACGTTGGGTTTGCATGATTTCTTTTCTTCCCCCAGTGATTATTTCGGTGCCTATTGTGCCTAGAGCCAGGGGTGTTCTTCTGTCTTAAGAAAAACCTCAGTCTTCGTCCCTGAATGTTTCTGATATTTGCTTTGCTCTGTGGGTTTCTAATGCGACTGGTCTACCCTGCAAAAATAGCCAAAATCTGTGGTCATTCTATGAAAAAGAGGGACCCAACATCACATTGCTAATAAGTGCTACTCCTATTAATGTCTATCAATGTTTCCACCTGTTTCTTTTTTTTTATTCTCTCTTCTGTAGAGGAAAAGGGGATTTAAGCTTTTTGTTGTTCTCAATCAGCTTTTGAGTAATGGTTGTGTTAGGTTTGTTTGTCCTTCTTGTTGTAGGCATCATGCATTGCTTTTAGGGAAAACTTTTTCTTCTGCATCATTCCAGTCCTTCCCAAATATCATCCCAGGGCTGGAGTTGTGGCCTCCAGGTCATTGCACAACTGATTTTATTCTGCTGAATGAAACCAGCAATGACCTGGCAGTGAAACACAGAAAGAAGGAAACTCAACTGCTTTTTGCATTGATTCTGCTTTGATTAAACCATTAAAGTGGTTGCCCCAACAGCAGAAACGTTTCCGGAGCGGAGGGAGAGCTGTCCCAGAGGCAGCAGGGTGTTCGTCTTGCATCAAAAAGCAACAGCAAATATTTCTGCGCTTTCGTTGCTTTATTAACCTGTGCTTCAGCATGGAGCCTGAGCAAAGAGGAGCTTTGCTGCTCTGCTCTGGCTGTCATTTCTATCCTAAAGAGGATCCAAGGCTGCTACAAGCTCTTTTGTGGCTGCTTTGCAGGTTGCGGAGGGCAGCAGTTGTGAGCGTCTCCTCTGGGTGGCCGTGCTGCACGCTGCATCCCTGCCCGCTAATCCTTACGGTCCTTCTCACACACAGATCCCTTTTTTGTGACTTTTTATCGGTGCAAATAGACCCTCGGAAGTAGCACCTGCGTTTATCTAATCCCTGATTGCAAAAGGGAGCCTTTTTTGTCTCCTTTGGTGAACCCAGCATGTGCCTGATGCTCCAGATGGCCAAAAGCCCCTCAAACCTCGAGTGGGAATTGCCTCCCTATTTGAAGCTTGTCCTTAATTTCCTGGGTACCTGTGGATACAAATGGGCAGTTAGACAGTCTGATGCTTATTGCATGCGCTCTGGTCCCTAATTTTCATGCAAACTGTTAAATCTGCATGGAAAGTTTAAATAAGCAGCAGTAGAGCATATTTTTATATGGTGTGATCTGAGTTTGATTTAAAGAAAATAAAAGGGAAGAAGATTCCCATTGTGGGACTGGATTACCTTAAATCTCCTTTCATGGATGTTTGAATACTCACAAAACAGATTTTCAGCACATCACCTGCAAAATAAAAAAAAAAAAAAAAAAAAGAGAGGAAAGCTAAATAGAGGCTTTATACAGGATGTCCTGGTCCTGTGGAATTCAATGTACTTCGGGACCGTCTTTTGCTTTTATTACTTAGTATTTTCTTCATTTGAAACACAAGTTTGTTCATATCCCATTTGATCTCACATTAGTAGGATGACTCATCTGAGGGATTCCAGAGTGATTGGTAAACTTGGGTGAGTCTGAAGGCTGTAAATACAGACACACAGCACCCAAACATTGGATTTCCTGCCGCTAAAGCACATCCTCAGAGTGAAGTTCAGTAGCTGTGTACAAATGCTTGCAGAAATTGTTCAAAGCAAGTGAAAACATCTTTTTTCTTCTGAAAAATATGAAGTGTGATGGTGTGTAGGCAGATACCTCTTTTGTTTAAAAAAAAAAAAAAAAAAACAACTTGGGGGGCAGAAAAAAAATATCTCTGGAAAATTCATAATTTTGGTTGAGGAGGTTGACTTGCAAAGGGAAGAGGTTGCTTTTTGTTGTTTGTTTATTTTTTTGGATTTTTCCTTTGTCTTTCAATACAAGGGCTCCCCATTAAATTGATGAGGACTTAAGTGTGATGGAGGAGTCGGTCTTGTCCAAAGCAGGTCAAGGGAAGGAACTTGGTTTTATTAGCTACCTCCATCCCCTCTCGCTCTTTTAGACTAGATGCTGGTGAGAAACACCAGCTTGTGGCCCAGCAAACGCAATTACGGAGCACTGTGTCTTCATTTGGGCGCCACGCTCAGTTAATAACCAGATCTCTGCCATGCCTCTTTATTGCCTGGTCTGAAGGAGAAAGTAATTAAACTTAATAGGTATCGCCCTTGCTTTAAGGCCACTGTACGTTTCACGTTCCCAGCAAAAGTAATTAATACTAATAGAAGTCCTGAGTTCTAAACAAAGACATTAGTATGCAAAGTAATCTACAGCATGTACTTTTTGGAGTAAATTATTTATGTTCTTATACATCCATAACAGCATAAACTTCCTTCTTTTCACTGTATGAAATGCGCTCTCACAGAATTGAAATTTGCAGTGAATTTTCTTCTTGTTCACGTCTCTGAAAGCCTCTTCTCCCACAGGGTTCCTTAAGCAAAGCTATTTCCTCCGCTATAAATGTGATCGTTCTTAGTGCTAACATCTTTTAATCTGAATGCAAGCAAGAATTTAAAATATGTATTTCTGTGTTGTACATCCTAATAACGCCGGGTAAGCATTGGGCATAGCTAATTGACCATATGGCTCTTTGATATTCAGAGAGGGGAGAGATCTGTATTATCATTAGAAATGTGATGGTGTCAACATCTGAACACGGCATTAATATCACTGAACAGTGGCCGGTTGAACCGGGTGTATGATCTCTGAATCACGATAGACAAGATTTTGCTTAGAATTAGTGTCATGTTTTCCCATCATAAATAATTTTCTCCTCAGCTGCCTGTCAGGCTTGGCTTGGTGGGCTCCTTCATGGGAGTGGATCAATTTTTGCATCGACCTAAGGCAGAAATTGCTTCTAATTGTTTTCTGGGGGAGCCATTAGACCACCTGTGTAAAGCCTAGACCTATGCAGCCTTGCACATTTTCCCTGAATAACCCATTTCAATGCTTTAGTGACCCAATTATTTTAGTTTCAAGAAACTGAGCAAGTAACTTCAGCTCTCTGCATCTTCCCAAGCACAAAAGTGCCTAAATGTAGTTGTTCTGTTCTTGGAATGGCATCAAAATACCCGTCTATCCTGTGCAGAATTCCCTCTGCAGCCAGACCTTGCTGGTGCTAAAAAGGAAGAGAGAAATGACACGTGGAGGTCAATGCATGTACTGAGAGCAGGGGAAAATCCTTCCCTGCATCTCTGAAATATGACCTAAAAAGTATAGGGGGCAAAAGCCAAACACCCGCTTTAAACAGTTACAGAATCAGACTTTTAATTTGAGGTTAAACTTGTCCTATTGCTACCCACTATATAGTTATAACAACTTTTTCTTAATGACAAAAGTTTTCTAACGTCACATATATCCGTGCACAAATGTCTACAAACTACTGCGTGTTTGCCCTTGGACCCCTGGAAATGAGTTAAACTCCACAAACTTTATGTTAAATAAGGCTTTTCCTTTCTAGGTATTATTTAAGACCACCTGGGTCGTTCCTGTCATCTCTTTGCAATATTTCTATGTCCTCCTTGAAGTGTGGACCAAGGAGCTAGATAGTATTTACCAGCAGTTTTGCACACAAGGATGCATCAGATCCCTCTGTTCCTTGGGAATCAGCAGGGTATATTTGGAATGCCATCGTCCAAAGGGAAGGAGGTATTTATTGGGAGAAATCAAGGTTTATAGGGAAATCAGTATGAAAAATGAAGCTCCTGTGGGAGAAATGCAGCAACAACCACCCTTAAAGTTATTTTAGGTAATATGTTCTCCCCGTGCAAGTATTGACAAAAAGGCCACTAAAAATTACCAGGCCTCGAGAAGGTCATTGAAGGGAAGCAAAGACCTATCGATTTCTTGTTTTACGAATATGCTGTTTATCCTCTTTAGCAGTTGCAGTTTTGCCGCCGTGTCTTTTGTGAGGGCGATTGTTATATCAGCGGGCTGAATTGAACGGCCAGGAAAATCCTACTGCAATTTGTATGAGGAGAGGGCGAGAGGGAAGACGAAATCCCAGGGCTGATGAACGTCCCCTCTTGGCTGCAGGGAAGTGATCCCTCTGCAGGGTCCTGGGCTTGGTAGTCTTTGTTTTCTGCCTTTTTTAATATATAAATGTGTATATATATATGTAAAATATAAATATATATACTTTTTAAATATATAAATATATACGCATTTATATATTAAAAAAGGCAGAAAACTTATATTAAATATATATATAAATAAAATAGCCCAATGGAGTCTATGCTGCTTTTTCTCTCCCATACCATTGAAATTCAGTTTAGGATCTTTGCAGTATGTTTTGAATTCCCTGTTCCTGTCATTTTGAAGTCACTGATGATCACCTGTGCCACTAGTTTTCTTTTGAACGCTGAAATAGGCAGCGGAGGATGTAATATTCCTTCTTGTTTCTCGATATTGAGCAAGCAGATGGAACCGAAACGGCATCTCCGCTGTCACTACTCAATGAAATTCATAAAGGAAATTCCCAGAGGCTGCTCTAAGCACAGTCCTATGGAAAACTCCCTAAATCCATTTCCATAGATTACAGAATGCGATAAAAATTGCATCAGTGAGGTTGTACTCAGAAGTTATTTCCTTCATGTTTCTCTTCCTTTGCGTTCTTTCTGAGCAATGGAGAGTGAAAGGATCTTGAACTAGTGGTCACCGAGCTGCCAGGACATACGTAAGGCTGAAAATGGAGAGTCTTGGATGCGATCTTGATTTGTTCAGGAGGCAAAAGGTCTCGAGAGAAAGTAAATGAAACGGGAACCTCCTTCTGGAGCCATCCATGGACTTGGCTCCATGGCTCCTAACCCCACCTGGCTCCGTGCAATCCGCTTTCTGTTTCTCTTTGCATCAAGCAACTCTTTAGTTCCTGAGTAACCATGTAATCTCATCCCTTTCATTTCTGAAGACTTGTCTCTTGATTAAGTTGCTAATTGGCTTTAATCATTTAGACCTTTATTGTGACTCGGTTCCTGACCCAGGGAACCTGCTTTTGTTGCCTGTTCCTCTCCACTCTCATCCTCCCTTGGTATCCCCAGAGCTCTGCCCTTCCTCCCCCTCTTCTCATCAAAACCTGAAAACTTTTGACCCTGCGTTTATCATCTCTACTGGTATTGCACTTAATTAAGCTATTACATATTTCTGTAGCCCTTTTCAATGAAGATTCTCAGGGCTTTGTGAGTATCAATTAATTTTGAAACACCTCTGTATTACTGTGCATATTCTACATATGCATAAACTTGGTCACAGAAAAGTTAGATGGATGCCCAGCATCATGACCAGCTTAAAAAGCAGTGCTGCTGAGCAGCTCCCGTTCCTGCACTCTTCATTTATAGCGGTAAAAATAAAACCAGGGTAGATATAATTCCCAGGCACTCATCCATTTCCTAAGCTGATGTGAATGAAGCATCTATGTTGCCCTGTGCGTTTGCAAAATACACAGCGTTCTGCTAAACCGAGCACTTTATTCTGCACTCGTAGCTCGTTTTTAATATTTAATCTCTTTAGATAAGTATTAGTGTCCCAGGCACCCGGTGACATAAACACTGAGCATCAGGAAAGCGGCTCCTCCCGCATCATTTTGGTCTCTTCCTCCCTTTTTTAGAGTAACTTCAATGACTGAGCATGACGGAGCTGAAATTTGCCCCTTCGGTACCGAATCCTTTAATGGCTTTTCCGTGTGACCAGCGCTGCAGGGGGCTTGGTTGGGTGTTCAACAAGAAGTGCACATAAATGTAAATTTCTTGCTCTTGACTCTTACTTAGTCTTTTAAATCAAATTCATGAGTTTTCATGTCAATACAAATTAGATAAATAGCTGGAAGAACTTGTTAGCCTGTTTCTCACTGTTTTTTTCCCCTTTTTCTTGTTTTTTTTTGAGATTGTTGGACTTGATTATGCCTTAGTTGACAAGGGGGAGAGGAAGAAAAAAAAAATCCATTACGATTATGCCCATTTTGCTGCAAGGCTTGAAAGGGCAATTCAGAAATCAGATGATAAAGTAGTTAAGCGGATATATTAAAAATGGCAAGGAAACAAAATCTGTGCTTTTAAACTGTCAAGCAAGTGCTTATGCACTTGCTCTATGTATGTCATCAAATTAAACAGGAAAAGGATCCCCTTCTGCTGTAAAACCAGCTAAAACCCAGAGATGATCATGAGGGAAGTTCTTTGCCTTCAATGCACGAACGGCCAGAGTGGATTGCATACAGGCAAGAGCAAAAGGTTTGAGCAGAAGTCAACTATTCTCTTGCTGCCTCTCCCCTTAATGCAATTAATGGTTAATTGTGGCAGGTCGGCGTCCCATAGAAGATGAATGTAGAGCTGATGGTGCGAGTGGGAGCAGGGAGGGGAGTATAGTTAGCGATTCTGCATCCTGCGGATAAGCAGAGTGGATCCTTCTCCGTTAAAAATGAAAAATGGGGCCATGCAGCTCTCCTCTCCTACTTGCCTATAACTGCTTATTTGCAAATAGGCAGCACTGGCCTATTAAAAAGTAATACGCGGCATAACTTGTCCCAGTGTGGCACTGGGATAACGAGCTCGTCACCAGCAGCTTCGTGTTGTGGCCAGGGAAAACGCTCCTCAATTAGGACTCTTGTGCAGGAGAGGGAAGTTCATGGAAATTCATTTGTCCTTCTGATTTCAACCCCTTCTGACCATGATGGTGCATGACACTGCTGCTGGCACCAGGTATTTCTCTTGGGTTTTGCTAGTTCCTTCAATGGAGCTTCTACCCCAATTTCAAAGCTTGTTTTCAAGCCCTGAGTAGGAGGATGGCAGTATCGGAGCCGAAGCCCATGCTTGGAATCACTAAATGGAAGAGACAAGTGCCTATTCATGCATATTTGATGCATCCCTTCTAAAAATAAAAGGGCTTTTTATCTAAGAACAACGCGTTTTCCAGGAGAAGTTAGACGCAAATCGGAGGACACTCCTGTTTCTGGCCATCTCCATCAACCGTTGACCTCAAGGAACATTTCCCAAGCAGCAGCTCTTGCAAGGGGACCACAAGAGTTTGGAGAGATCCTCACCTATTTGCCTATTTTTCAATAATATCTCAGGATGGAGGGCGTTGCAAGTCCCATAAAACAAAGTTTAAGCACCCAACAGAGCCTTTGAAAATAAACATAAAAGACCTACTTTTTTCCCCCTGCGTTTTTCAGAACTGGAGTGGTAGCATCCCCAACGAGATGAGGTTTCTTTGACCGTTTGTCTTTGAGAGCTTAAAAAAATAAAAATTGGCAGGGGGCAACTCGACTGCGCTGACGGTGAGGGGAGATGGAGGCTTCGTGTCTGCAGGTTGCGGTGCTGCCCTGCTCAAAGTCGCTGCTGAGCTACAGGATATGCAATAATTAAAGGGATTTATCTCCCCTTCCTGGGATCCTGCCTGCTATGGCAGAAAAACATCCTTAATAAAATGATCCAAATGCAACGGGAAGGAAAGGGAAAGCTTTATGGATTCGGTGCCGCTCCGCAGAGCAGGGGATTGCTCTTTTGCTGGGTGAAAGTGAACTTGACTTGTTGGAATTTCAGAAGCTCGGATTAAAACTGCATTAAAACGGTTGATAAAACATCCTGAATTAGTGCCAGGTCCAGCCGTTTTGCTGTGTAGGACCCCATGTGTCACCATCCTTTTCCCCTCATGCTATTCCTCAATTTCCTCTGCTTGCACAGAAGCAAAGGGCTAATCTGTGCCCTTGTGCACACAGATTGCAAACCCAGATATTCTGTAAAAACATTATTATTATTTATTATTATTTTTATCATTTGGTAGCCGCTTTGCCTGCAGTCTTAATTGAGCCTCTCTGTTTTCAGCTGTTCCCCTGCAGTTTTGCATAACCCAGAAGGGAAAGGTGCTTTATAGGGGCTGGCCGGATCCACAGATTTGAGCGAGTGCAATTCCGAAACGACTGGTGTGCAGTTTGGAAGGTTGCTAGACAGGGCTGTAAATTATGTCATGGGTGGCTCATCAATTATAGAGATAAAACTGTGAAGGAGAGTGGTTTGTCAGAAAAGATAAGAAAAGAGGGGCTGAACCTAGATATATGTTCTATGCTGATGATCCGGTCGTTTTGAGAAGGGAGAAGAGTCACTTGTGGAAGCTACTTAATAAATTTAATGACTATTGGAAGGGACAGGATTAAAAAGAAGGAGCTGAGGATAAAATGTTGAGTATACCTGCGGTTGCAAAGAAAAGAAAATTAATGATTGTAGGTGTAGCCTGGAAATAAAGCAGAGGTTGCAAGGGCAAATGAGCCCCTTCTGGTGGCAAGGCGCCCTTCTTGGGCATCCAGACAAGCTTAGATTGGGGGTACCAGTGTTTGCTCCCTTACTGAGGGGTTCCCTTTACCCCAAGGGGCTCCCTTTACCCCGTCACCCCATTGTAGCTGCTCATTCCTGTCCCGTGACAGCGGATAGAAGCCCCTTTCCCCCAAGGCAGCTTTGCCCAAAGGGAGAAACATCCCCCCTGTTCTGACTCCTGCCCTGCCGGCATCTTTCTAGAGCAGGAGATTAACTGACTTTCTCTAAGTCAATGTCAGAACGTCCCCTGAGCTGCAGCAGAGCAGGGGACAGGGACAAGCGCAGCTTCTCCTTCGTGAGGTGCTTTATGGCTCTCTGCAAGGGGAAGGTCCTTGGGGAAAAGCGAAGAGGAGACCTTCCCTGGAAACAGAAACAGGGCTAGGGAGGAGGAGAAGGGGAAGGCTGCAATGTGCAGTTGTCCTTTCCATTTTAATAGGCCACCCAGCTGATAATTCAGCTGTCTCGTTTCTACGTGCAATTAAATTTAATACCCCGCGGGTGGAGCTGGTGGGATGTCTCCTCCGGCTCAAGTGCGTCCTTAGCAGTGCAATAAAACCTCCTCCTTTCCAAAGCAGCCGTGATGGCAGACGCACATCACTTGGTGGGTTTGACTTAGGAAAAGGTGACGATATTCACCAAAGGAGTGAGAATCTATTGCCAAAGGATGGGGAATTGGAGGTTGCAACTCTGTTCCGCCTCGGGTTGACACGTCCTCTGCATCCCCAGCAGCAAAGGGCTCCAAGAGCCTCCCAACCTGCCTACCCCGCCGTGAAATGCATAGTCCTGCCCTCTTGATGGTTGTTTTTGGAGCTCCTAAAGGTGACCTGGCAGGTCCCTGCATTTAGGATGGGATGGGAGCAGGTCGCATGGACCACGGTGCTCCAAAGAGATGCAGGAAGCATCACTTGGCAGCCCTTCACAAGGGAAAATTCAGCAGGAAGATTTTCCATTAGCAGCATCTGTGTTTGACAAAACTCCACCGCCTTGGTACAAATGTGCCCAGTTCTGCAGAAATTGTATCAAGTTACCTCCGCAGTCAATTTGGTCCATTATTTGATTTAAAAAGTTGTATCAAGGCAGTATTTTTTTTTTAATTAAAACAGATCGTTTTCCCTTTTCCGTGCCTTTCTGCTGGCAGGAGACTCTCGCGCGGCAAAGTTTACCTTTCATTTGCTCCAGTGTAATAACGCAGCGGATCTGCAGAGAAATACCTTGTTTCTTATGCAATGTCAACACCTCCTTCCATTTACTCTCATTCTTCAGAAAACACAGTGAATCCCCGATGCTGGAGCGTGCCGCTGTCCTTGACCCACTCGAGTGCTGTGAGAAAGTAATTAAAGGAAACAAATTGATGAGGATTTAGAGCTGGCAAATACTCACCTTTTTTCCTTTCTTTTTCCCTGTTTTGGTGGTATCTAAAGCTCCTTAACACAGTGAGGTTCAAAGGTTTCCTATGGGGGCACAGATCCTATATTGGTACTTTAAGGCCTGCGGTGTGAATAATTCTTGGAATGCTTAGATTTTATTTTTCACATTTACATTTTGATGGTTTTCATCAAATATTGATGTCCAATTACAGAAAACAGAAACCCAAACGGACCTCTGAGGTTTGCTCTGTTCCTAAATAATTTCCCCTGCTGGGGGAAATTCCCAAGGTTAAATGGGAAGATCTCATCTAGCAAAATTTTACCTAGGATGTTTATGAAAAGAATCTACAAGCAAGTTATTTTCATCTCCAAGCTCCATCCTCAGATAAAAATCCACTATATTTTGGGGAATATATTAAAGTCCTGAGGTGCATTTCAGATATTTGAGTAATTCAAGCACTGACGTGCACTAGAGCTGATATTTCCCTCATACAATAACGTCGACATTAACCTCTTAGTTTTAAACGATTTAATCCCCTGTGTTAATACAACGGTGAGTGTTTAAGAGTGGAAAACAGATTATATTTGTCCCAGGGGATGCACTGATTTCCCCCCTTTCTTACCCTTACAACAAAGTGAGTTTTGCACAGGCTGCTGTGTTGCTTGGTGCTAGTTATCCTCATACACAGGGAGAGCAGATGCTCAACATCAACCCGTTCTGCTGAGCTTTGGAATTGCCGTATGGATATTTACTTTATGAGATCGAGGAGATTTACCGCATGCAGGAACCACATTAAACCCCATTTCCCCCAAAGCTTTCACTTCACGAGTCTTCCTCAAAATATCTGCAAAAGCTCCTAATAATTCTTCTTTCTCCGTGTGCATATATATATAAATTCTCCTTTATATATATATTTATATCTTTAATTGGAGCCCATCCCAGCCTACAGTTGCTTGCTGGGTTGGGGACTATGGATGGGAGGTGAGATATGAAGGGATTTTGCAATGTGAAAGAAGGGGAGAAGGATGGAGACTCGACGTTGTAAATATTTTGAGTAGAAAATAAATACCGCAAAGGTGTCAGTTATAAAAATGCTTTATTGCTATTGAAAAGACATGGGCATACCTGTGGAGGGGATAACGATTATAGCTAAATGATAAGTGTTCAAAGCGACGCATGCAAATCAAAGCGTTAAGGTCTGGGAGCGTGAAGTAAAGCCGTGAGTATCCAAATACCTGAGCAAGGGACCTTTGTGCACCTTGCGCTCAGGTTTGCTGCATTTCCTTTGGCCAGGGGTGTTTAAGCAGGGCCAAATTCTGCAAAGTTTCTCCCTAAATCGGCACAAGGAGGAGGGAGACCCCAGAGTGTCCCCAAAGCTGCCCCATCTCTTCTGCACAGCCAGGGCCTGGGTCTGCAGCATTAGGAGCTCTATAATGTATAATTTATGGTTTTAATACGACTTAAAAGCTGACACGGTGCTTCCACTGAAGCCTGGTGTTGGAACATCTCCCGAGCAGTTAACTTTGAAGGAATTGTGTGTCCCGGACAATACTGAGTTGCGCCAATGCAATTCCCAGGTCATTGCGTTTCTTCTGGTTCCACACAAGCGGCACAGAGTGTTTTGAGGATTTTCCGCATTAATTTTGGATTCTAGCCCACAGAGCTCCCCTGGACCATGGATGTGGGCTGCACAGCTCTTGGTGGTGAAATTGTGGTCCTTTTAGGGCAGGTAAAACGAAGCTGTTAATCACATACCATAAGACACATCAGTAAATGTAACACTTAATATGCATATCGCCCTCCACAATTCCGGAGGATATTGTATGTGTTTAAAGATCCTCGTAAAATCAGCGGAGGAGGGTTTTACTTTATGATGCTGGAACATAGTCGAGTAAAAGACTTTGTCCTGAAGGCCCCAGTGGGCTGTAGATGTGGCTCAGCCCGCTTCCTTCACGAGCAGCAAATTCCCATTTCCTAGGAATTTCTTATTTCCCTTTTCCCTGGCTGCAAAGGAGCAGGATTTCTCCCTCTTCTAAACACAATTTAATGGTTGCTCCAGGCACGGCACTCTTAAAGAAGTGCTCATTTTAAAGCCCTGTTGCATGTGCACACATTTATCTACCTCCTCTTTCCTCCCATCCGGCTCTATATTTCGGAGCCCTCATCTGAGTGGATCAAGGATGGTGAAGAATGTCTCTTTTATGGGGCCTGCGAGGGATGTGACATGTACAAATGGACATTTGAAAGCCAGATGAGATTTTCACCTCCTCCTTGAGCTCGCTATCTTTCTCCCTTCTCTTTTTCCCTTGCGCGGCACGGAAATATATTAGAAAAATGAAAAACAGCCGTTCATCTTGACCCTATGTAACCTGCTTGGATATCCCCCATTACTGCAGGAAATATAAACATATGAGGAAGCAAAAACCTGCAGAGAATGTGGCTATTTCCATGGGCATGAGTCACTGGAGCAGCCCGATGGGGCTGGAGTGTGATGTGATTGCTGCTTTCCAAGTCAATTGAAGAATGAAAGAGCGCTAACTCAGACCCATCTTTATTGTTTTGTGGGTTTTTTTCCTTCTCTTTACCCAAAATAAAGAGGGTTTTGAAAGAAGGAGCAGCTTGGATTAAGCATTGAGGAGGAAGGCATTTAAATCTGACTTTGCTCCACTGCTTTGGTGAGTGCAAAATACCCAACATTTCCACTTCCATGGCTGGGAGAATGCCTCCTCCTTGCAGCTCTTCTCCTTTCTTGCCTCAATCTCTAACGCTGGGAAAATTATGCTACATAATTTAATTTCCCATTACCTTTACGGTCACCGTAAAGGAACAATTAATTCTCCGTCGTGGCACTTTGAGTCGGATCTGTGGCGTTTTGGCAGTAGCTCAGCGAAGCGACCTTGGGGTTCGCGGGTGAGATAAGAGCAGTGACGGGAGGATCTGACAGCAGGAACTTTGTGAGTTTTGCAGGATGTCCTTGTTGCTAAGGTCAGGCCTGATAAAAAGAGAGGCTGTTGCAATCAAGGTCTTGGAGATTAGCAGGGAGCCATGGATCTAAGTATTTAAACTTTCTCTCGTAGTTTTTACCCAGGGTTTTGTAAGAGAGTCAAGAGCGGAGCTCATCACCTTTGCATCTCAAAATAAAATTATTTTTCATTTTGATGGTGCTTTGAGGTCAGGGAATGTTACAATCTATGGCATGGCCTCCATCTGGATTGAACCCTATGTGATGGGTGTAGCGACGGGAGCTGAGAGGATGATTTAATAGAGCAGACCTTGGATTAGGATTCGGAGATTAAATTTTTAGCTCAGCCAAACGTCTTGTGCTCAGTCAGTCTGTTCCCTATTTGGTAAAACAGGATGGATATTCCCATTTGTCAAGGCTGGTGTTATAAGAACAAAATCCAATAATAACTGTGGGACTCTCAGACAGGGCTGGTAGAAAATGGCTATTTCTGCAAAGGGTTGCGGTGGTTTGGGCTCTCTGTAAGAGTGCTCAGCCTTGCTGTTTGCTTTCCTTTGCTTTATTTTCACTCTATGCAAAGAAATTTGCTTTAATTTTTGCTTTAATTTTGCTTTAATTTCACCCTATGCAAAGAAAAGGAAACTTGGAATGTCCCAGGCAGGAAAACATTAGAATTATTGCCTGTTTTTCTTCCTCACCTTTGTCTTTTTGGATTCTCTCTTTGCTGCGTGTTCAGGGGTTAGCGGGCATTTGCACAAGACAAGGTGCAACTGGTTTTCTTTCCTGAGTATCTCAATTTTCATACATTTGCATAAATCCAAACAGTTGAATTTAAAAGACCTCCTAAGAGCTGAAGTTCCCATTCCAAGAGTAAAGCTTTTAACCATCTCGGTTGTTGGGAAAAGCTCCAAACCAAGTAAATATTTACCCAAGTCTCTGAGTCACAAAGATAAAAAATAACCCAGAATTGAATATTTTAAGTCAGTCTCATGATTTTTCTGACTCGGGCCTGTGATTTAGGAGGGGAGGTGGGAGTCGACTCCGAACATTTTCACTTCTGATGCTGTCAGTATTGGCAGGTTGTGAAAATATTTTTTCCTAGGTGATAAAATATGTCATGGATGGGATTTGTGGATGGTGGACCTGAGCTTCCAGCCTGTTAATGTACAGAAATACTCAATTATTTCTTTAATTTTGTAAGTGCTGCCAATGTCTATGGCACTAACTGAGGTCTTTGTGGGCTCTGAAGTCTTTGCTGTAATATTCTGATATCATTTTATTGCAGTTAAAAGAAGGCAAAGGTGGAACTGGGTCACTCAGAGGGTTTTGCTCCATTTAGGAGCAGGGTGAAGCATCCTATGGTTCGGATTCGGCTGCCCATTTGCTCTCTGGAATTGCAATCTGGAATTGCAGGCCAAATTTTCACCCGGGTTTTATAGTTCGCTGGCCAAGGACTTTGTGGTTCATTAAAAGCTTCGACTCGTGCAGATCCGCTTATGCTTCCCCACGAGGACTTTTTGTTTAAGGGCCTGACTAAATCAGCAGAACAAATTGGTGGTAGAGGCAAGCAGAGACCTCTCTTTTGATGATGACTTTATATATAAACGCTCTTAGAGACGGTGCTGACCTCGGAGAAAAGATATGTAGAAATTGCATAGACTGCTCAGTGCCCATCTTGTCCCTCTGCAAGCCAACGCTCCTGTTCATCGTGATGACCCTGCAAGGCAAAAAACCCACTAAAATAAAAATAAAACCTTAAATCTCATTTAGTTGCCCCCCGAAAATGACTGCTGTATCCGTAACTACTTCTGTTAGTAACTGGGGTCAGTTTTTGTGCCCAACGATGAGAGCATTTGGCTGCTAGGTACTCCATAGCTTCAGCAAATGGGTTGGAAATTAGAGAAGAATCCACCTCCTGCCCTGTCTTTTTTTAACTCCTAGTAGTTTCCTGCTAATAAGATTTTTTGTAGGTAATTAGTTTCAGTAATGAGTGCCGTCCCTTAATTTTTACAGGTAATTAATAGGTCAGAAAAGGTGCTCCTTCAAACTGGGTGTTCCGGCTGAAGTGTAACAAGGCAGAAATTATTGAACCTGGATTTTGCGGTGCGAAAAGCAACAGGAGGAAAGCGGGACCAGCATGAGATTCCATTGGAACCAGGCAGGGAAAGCGCAGGTCCAGCAGCTGGTTCCTTGTTTGCTGCTTCTTTGAAATTTTGGGAAAATCTGGGGGGGGAAAAAAAATACAAAAATGTTTGTATTGTCCTGAGGTTTCCCTGGGATGGGAAGCGGTTTGGAAATCCCAGCAGATTTTCATCCTGGGTCCGATGGCTCCTTTTCCCAGCCACCAGTAATGAAGCTGGTGGCTTCCACCCTCCTTGGCGAGGAGATGCAACCTCAATATGGGTGAGATGGCCCCATACATCCAAACACCTTCCTCCTCCTCTGCTGTTTCAAACCCAGTCCTCTTATCCCCAATTTTTCCCTGTTTCTATGGTAATGCTCAAACATTGCGGCTGATTGTGCTTCCCTTCTCCGCGCAGTCCAAAGTTTTTGCCATGGAAACCAATCAGAATCACTAAGATGCCTCTTTTAAAAAAAATACATTATTTTTACTTTGTTTTCCATGCAAGAACATGCATTCGTAACATCATTTTTTAACAAATAACTTTCTACATCCCACCGCTTAACTTTGAGAATTTTCTTGGAGCTAAATGGGGCCACACGGAGAGCAGGGGCTTGGAAGTGTTTTTCCATCCCTGTTAGAATTTGCACGCTGTGAACAGTCCAGCAGAAGGATGACAGGACAGGGAACTCCAGCTTGGGGCACCTGATTTGGCTGTGAAAACACGACACCAAACTAAGAGAAAAAGCAGGTGCTGCTGCTACAGGCTTTGCAGGTTCAAAAAAAAAAAGCATATCTTAAAATGTAAGAGAAAAGGAATAGAAGGAAGAGAAAAGGAACGGGAGCAGATTCCCAGTTATTGCAAATGCTGCTGGTAGGATGAAAGCCCTCGGAACGGGCAGACCTCTGAGGAGAAGATCAGTCGGGCAGCAACTTAATTCCATTTTGGAGCTGGTTTTGGGAGCAGGACACGTATTCCAAGGTGGTTTCTATCAGAATGTGGTTTGAAGATATATTTGGGGCTGGTTCTGTTTGCTTTGTGGATAAATTACTTCTGCTTTACCCCCTCCCTTCTTCGCCCAAACCAAGCAACTGTAGGAACCCTAAAGGATTTATTCAATGGCTTTATACTATGCAAACTTAGTTATATACCAAATTTTGGGCCTGGAGCAAGCACAGTTCCAAGCCAAAGAAAAGAAAAACGCCCCGAGGAGCTGGTGGTAGCTGGGAAACGTGTGTTTGCCTGTTGCAAAGCAGGTGTAGATGGCACTGTTTGACACAGATTTTCCGTATAAAGTAATTGCATTTCTTGAATCAATATAAAGCTGCGAGGAGCCCAGAATTTAAAAGAAGAGGTAGATTGTTTTGTGAATGGAAATTCAATGTGCTTTTGTTTATGCAGTGACATCTGTTCTAATCAAGATGTTAATAAAAACAGTAGCAGACAAGTGAAAAATAGAGAAGTCTTGAGGACAGGAGCGCTGGTGGCTGGTTTCTACCTCTCCGTATTCCCTATTAGCAGCTTGGGACTTGGTGATAACCCCGGAGCCAGGATTCCCGGTGCTGATCCGAACCTGGGAAAAGAGCAATTTGCAAACGTGGCCGTTAAAGAAGCCGTTTGGAAGTGATGGAGGAGATGCGGCTGGCTCAGCCCTTCGCCCGCACTTCATTTCCAAGAGTGATGACGCCGTCTGCTCCACGATGCAGCTCAGCACTGCTGCCAACACGAGTTAATTCCAGGTTTGAAGGACTGCCCTAACCAGGCGCGATGGAAGATTCCTGTGGAATGTCAATTGCTCTTAAATCAAGGCAGTTGGATTTGCAAGAAAATCTCTTTTAATGACTGGCATCGACTAACATATGGCCCCAGATTTGTCAGCGAGAGGCAGGCGAGCTTCTTCGGGGAGCGTTCTGAGATGCTACTAATTGTTGATGAGGAGAAATCGCAGATCTTTTGATTAAAGTGATTAAAGCAAAGAGAGTGATTAAAGCAATCTTCTGATAAAGAAATTACCCATTTGATAGGCGTGCTTCTCGCTTTGTCCCACCGCTGCGATTACTCCAAGTGCAACTATTTATTGCTCTGACTGGGGATTTGGTGCTTTATGGGCCACTTGGCCCCATATTCCCTGTAAGGACCCAGCAAGGGCTGTAATCTCAGGGCTACAGAGCATTCCTGTCCCCTTTCCTCGTCTCTCTTCCGCCCCTTGTTCTCCTGCTTCTTTCAAACTCTCTTATTTTCATTGCGATGCAAATTAAAAAACAAATTCTGCGACTTTGAAATAATTTTATGAAATGAATCTCTGCTTTCCAGCCAGCCTCAATGAAAACCCCAAATTGGACTGTTTCTGTAGTTTTCTTTGGAGTGAATTTGCCTTTTCTGCCTCTGCAAAGAGCCCTCTGAGCACCAGGAGTTTCAAACACTATTTGCACTCGCTGTGAGCCCGGAGCGTTCAAAAGGCTTCAGCAGTCTCACCCGATTCCTTTGCTGTTGAATTATTTGCCTTGATTCACAAACACTTACTACAGGCCCTCATTAAAAATATACAAAACTTGTTGGCTTCTCTCCAGGGACTTTGCTCACTAGAAGTGCTTGAAGTTTCCTGCAGAATAGAGCTGTTTTTCTCCCCTGTCCTTCTTTAAGTCCACCCTTATCTGCAGTTCTGCCGTTATTCGAGTCGTGTCAGCTGCTGACACCACAATTTCCCCCCAGCTAAAGCCACAAAGTGGCTTCCGCTTCCCTTTCCAGCCCCACCATTTAAATGTATAATTAAACAGAGCTAAAACTGAAAGTTATTTCTAAAAAGCCGAAGCGCATTGGCAGGAAACACGGCAGAAGGAAGGCACTCAGCCCCGAGGTTCCTTCCACTCATAGAGTGGCAGCTTCAACAGCAAACTTAATCCATGTTTAATCCAATCATCGCAACCTAAGTATTTCTTTTGATGTTTGAAGGGGAAAATGTGTCATTTTCTCTAATTCTCTTTGTCAGGGAGATGCATCCTGTGGAGATGAAGGTCTGCGTGTGTCACAAGGGCCCCGTCACCTATTGCGGCGGCGTTTCGCATCCCTCCTCTGCGGCCGCCTCTCCGTGCCCTTCTCCTCGTGTCGATGCGGCGCTCAAAGAGGCTGCTTTGACAGCGCTCTGGGAAACTGGCATCTGGATGACACTTGTGAAACTCCTTAGAAATTATTATATTCGCCAAATATTAATGTTTGCCTCCGCTTTGGGAGGTTAACTCTTTGTGATGCCGCTTGCGGCTCCCTGCATCTCTGCAGAATCCTCCCTGCGTCCATTGAGTTTCCCCATCCATCCCCATCCATTGAGTTTCTCTGGGAATTCGGATCCCAGCGTGACCTGCAGCCACAAGCAACAATAACACATTCTTATAGGTGGCAATTTTCTTGTGTTCCTTTTGGAAAAAGGAGGATTTCTTTGGTAATACCTTGCTTAAACCATCTTTGTTTTACTGTTCTCATGGGATATTTGTGAGAGTTTTGGGGTTTTTTTAAGCCTTATGTTTTTCCTTTTCATTCTGTAGCATGTTGTCTCCCTCGTTACATGGGAAGAGAAAGAAGTGAGATATTTCCTGTACATTTCAGCTGCTGATCTATGCGTTCAATCCATGTTTAATGGATTGCCCTGCTTTCTGCAGGACATCCGACTTTCCTATTCACAGAAAATGCAAAGCAGAAATAGTTGAACGTATAGGATGGAAGTGCTGATAGAGCACGCGTTATAGATTATCCAGCTAACTATAATTTAGCTGGATTATATTCTGTATTGACCAACACATAGATGCAATTTGCGATACCCCAGGTGAGCTGTGCAAAGGGACCTTGTAGAAATGATGCCCAGTTCTTCATCAGCTGCTCCTCTTCAGTCTTTTCTTCCCAATATAGTAGATGGGGAAAAGAATCTCTGATAACTGCTCATTCTGTTACAGATCTAGAGGTAAAATAAACAGAAAAGCCAAATAATGCACTGTTTTATTTACAACCAAGCCTTTTGTTTCTCAGAAATCCATAGTATAATTCTTAGAAGTTTGGTAACTTTTATCATCATTACACTTGCATAATTGTCTATGTAGTAGATATGTCCCATATCTAATACAATTAGCTAAACCAGCCGTGTGTTCACGTCATTAATATGTTTTGACCTTAAGCTGCAGCCTGGATTTGTTATTTAGAGGCACGTCAGCACAGTGACATTTAGATTGGACTCATTTTGGCCACTTCTTGCTCTTTATTGATCAAGCCTGCCGTACTGTGCATAGGTTAGTATCCTATATTCTCTATATTGTGTTATTACCAGTGATAAGAGATCATCCGTCGGTGCTATTACTGATATACATCTTTTGCCCATTAAAATGCAAATTTTAAGGTGTGCAGCAGATAGAAATCTCTACACCTTAAAGCTCTGAAAAGGCTGGCTAATTATGACTCCAACTATTTTTCAGATAAGTGAGCAGTAAGTCATTATAAAATTCGTAATGTGAATCCTTTTATTTCCCCCGTCCCCTGACTATTGAGCTGCAGATAATCTCATAAGGCAGCCTCTTGTTCCCTGAATTAGCGCCCAAGACTTTATTCATTACTTTAAATTTGGAAGCAAACAGAGCTAAGAAAACCAACCCGTAGCGTCTAGTATTTGTCTCAAGCTATAGAAATGCGCGCAGCCAAACGATGTATAATTTATGTCAACAAAACCAAGGCTTTTTTATATTAGGTTGTTCTCAGATGTCTGATGGGTTTTTGGAAGTGGTTTTGGGTAGTCCTCTTGCTAATATCTTATACCTTAGGGCTCAGCAAGAGCCTAGAGACCTGTACCATTAAATACTGCTCCGTGACCTGGGCTTGGTAGTTGTAAACTCTCACGTTGGCTTTGGGGATAAAAATGAGTTTTTGGGTTGAGTGTTGAGCTTGTGTCTATGAAAAGAGAGACCCGATTTCTTTGTCAGCAGAGTTGTGGCCCCCAAGGACAGGACCCATTGGACACGGTTACGCTTCTAAACCAGGACACGCGAGCTGCAAACCTCCTCTGGAGACTCCTGCACAGAACTAGGTTGGGTTATTACGTTGGTGCCTTGGAACAGATCCGCAGAAGGGTTTTTTTTTAAGGAAGAAATCACCAAGATCCTTTGTGCGATGGCGTGTGTAGGTGGTAGAGCCTGAATGTCAATCGTTGCATGTGGGAACACTCAGGGAGCAACGTGTATCAGAAGTCTAAGGCTCTGAATTTACTTTCCTGCTGAAGCACCTCTTGAACTGGTTGCTCTAGTGCTTTTAGTCATTCCTTTTTGAGCATGGGTGACTCAATTGTATTGCAATTTACAGCATTTGTTTGCTGGGATGGAACAGAAAACCAAAAAATCTCATCTTCTGCTTTGCTACTTAAGATCTGATTTAATGAGACATCTATGATTTTTCTCTCTTCTCTGAATTCATCTCTTTGACCAAAGATTAGCCGTACATATATTAAGCTAGAAATGAGCCCTAGGCAATTGCTTTGTAATAAGCAGGTCTCAATATTTGTTCCAAACCGAAGTGAAAACTTTTCTTTGAGTTAGAGTTTAGCCGACTTTTCCCCGTGTCGATTTTTCTTTGCGTCTATTTGAAGATTGTGCCACCAGCTGGCTCCTGAGCCCGAACCAAGATCCTGGAACGACGAGAGCTGCATTAAAGGGAGAACAGAGAACACTTCCACTGCAGCAAGCTGAATCCAAAGACTTAATTACAAAGATGCCAGCTCACCTACACTCATAGGGTTTTGTGTTAGTTTTGTGCCGTTTTAACACGGTTTGTGTTAGTTGTGTGCAGAGCTATCAGTGGGAAATTGCTGGAGAAAGACTCATCGCGGATGCCCTGTGAGTAGGGTGCAAGTAGGGAGAAACTTGTAAGTCATTTGTAAGTGAAAATGACTTCTTGTTGCCATTCCTGCCAAGTTTGGGGGCAGAGGGTCCAGGTCCAGGGTTCCTTTCTCCATCTGGAGGTGGCAGAGATGCCACCATCTGCAGCGGTGTCTCCCACGAAGGCAGCGCGCCTCGTCCTCCCCTTCATCCCATCTGCGGTGCAGCAAAAATTGAGCATCTTCTCTCTCCCCTTTCCCCATCTATCATCTTTTTTTGAGAGAAAACGTTTCCCGACTGGCAGTTTGTGCTGCCGCCAGGATTCGGTGGGAGCGGGAAGGTGGGAGGTGAGCTCTCCTCCGTGCAAGATGCTGGAATCCGTCTCTGAGAGCAAATCCAGTTTCATGATGTTGGAAGATGTTATTTTAGCTCTTTCGAGGCAGGGATAAATGAGACTTTCTGGTGTTGAGGTGAATTCTGTGGGTAATTGGACAACTGCTGCTCTCTGCAGCTGCTGTTGGGGACCTTGCAGGTAGGAACTGAGCACATTTGGACAAGATCCCTCTATGCACCAAGCTGGGGTCCTCCTGCAGGACCACAGGTCCCCTATAAGCCATGGGGGTGGCTCATTTACGGCTTCAGCAAGCTGTATCCAGCAGCAGGACAGGAATCGAGGTGCTGGGGGGAAATTCATGCCTTTGCGGATTGAAGAACTGGAGGCAAAACGCAGAGCTCAGCTCCGTTCCACGTGCATCAGCTCCAATGCGTCGCCTCCCAAACCACGGTGTCTCCCGGAGCACTGTGGCCCATCCTGGGCCAAGATCTGTCCCTCTGCCACCAAGGGGGGGTTTCTAAGCAAAGGATCCTGCTTTGCCCTTGCACCGTGGGACTGTTTGATGCTCCGGTTTGGGCACCTTGGACCGAATCTTCCTTTCTCGGGCAAGACTTGGGCATGGGTTCGCTGGGGGCACCTGTGCCGTTTCTATCTGTGTTAGGCTACAGGGAGAGAGACACAGCAAAATGCAGCCAAAATTGGCTTTTTCTGCCCCTGGCCACTTCAGATCAATGAGAAGATCTATGGAAAGCCTCAGCCCGCAGAAAATAAAGCAAAACAAAGGGAAAAAAAAAAGAAAACTCTCCTCCTGAGTGATCCTTTAAACCCCTCTGACAGCCCTGGAAATAGGATTTTACTTTCCCCTCTGTGAGTCCTGCCCAGGTTGTTTATTTTCAGCTGTGGACTTGTCTTCCCCGGGTTTCCACACGGAGTTAATTGCCCGATTGCCACCGGGTAGTTAGTTAAGGCGATGGTGACCAGGGCTGGGTGCGTGGGGGCTCTCCAGGCTCATCCGTGCTTCAAATAACCAGCTGAAATATTAATCCCCATAGAGGAGGCTGAGTCTAAAAGTGTGCAGAAACTGTGTGCAACCCAAGCCATGGACAACAGAGGAGCATCTTCAAATTAAAACTGCGAGTTTAACTGTATCTTAGCAGAAAGCAATTACCTAGGCTGAGCGCTGCCCCAGCCACCAGGATTAATACACCATCAGCAGTGAAGAAAACGACTTTGGATATTTAGATTTCATAAGCAGATAGAGCCCTGGCTTTATATCTCTACAGAAAGAGACAAAGGGTAAATAGCAATAGGTCTGGGATAGGCCTATTACAGAAAACTATTAAAATGTCACCCTGGGTATGGGTAGTGCCATGGTGCCCGTCCCCTTCCTGGTGTCACTGCACCTTTGCATGCACAGCCCTGGTATTTGCATGCGTAATATAAAGCATCTTGCCCAGAGGCCATTTCTTTTTCTTCCGTAATTTGTTGCATCTGCATAATATTATATGTTTTTATTCAATCTTTTACATATAAATGAGTTTTATTGAATAAATGTTGCTATTGTCCATCCTCCGCACCATATTTTAGCTCTACGGCTCCAGCGCGTTTATGATTCCTCTTCGATTCCATTGCAGTAACAAGTGTGTTTATTGCTTTTTAAATCTCCTGCACTGACACTGGGTAAAATTAAGGACGGGGCTGCATTCTTTATAGTTTCAAAGTGGTTTAAAATTTCACATTTCCATAACCTTGGCGGCTCAGCGTTGCAAATCCTGCACAGGGCACCAGGGCGAGCTGGGCTGGGGGCTTTGGGCAATGTTTTGCAGGGGATATTTGCAACATGTGGGCTCTGCTCAGCTCTAATGAGGAGATCTGCTGCACAGAATGAGGATTTTCATCTATTTTTGTTGCTTCTGTTCTATAACCCTGCTGTCTTTGTGCCAACACAAGCCTGTGCAAACCCTCACTGAGATTTGGAGGTGTGTGCCTAGCTCTGTTTGAAGATTTTCCGAGTAAGCCGACTTTTTTCCTCTTTTTTAATCACTCGAATAAGTGTTTTGTGTTTGTGTATAAGTGAAACATTAAGACCGAGCATTGCAGCATGGATTTGAACAGCCTCGTCAGCGGCTGCTGCTGACAGAAGCTAATTACGCAGCCAGCCTGCGTGCTAATGCGTGCACAAATAGTGCGGCTCTAACCGGAGACCTCTGCAAACAGAAGAAATAAAATGAAAAATCCACAGGTCCTAATCTTGCTCGTGCTTAAGTCAACAGGAGACTCGCATTGGGCTCAGCATTGTGTGTCGGGGTCGTGGGCAACGATGGAGCTTGGCTGGTCCCGTTGGGCTCGAGATGCTTGGGAAGGTCAGATTCAGCATCAGGTTTAGGGACAAGGACGTATCTTTCGGAAAGGACAAGTATGGCACAGGTTGCTATGTTGTGTTGAAGGCCATCCGACTTCACCGACTGTTTGCTGGTTCTTTGCAGGTTCAGGTTTTAATATAAAGTTAATCAAAACGTGTTTTTTGGGGTGGATTTCCCAGTGCAGAAGGGTGTTTTAAAATAAGACTAGTGACTAAAATTACACTTACATACATTTATGCATGTTACGTGCCTACCCTGGGCTAGAACATGGGACTCTGGAATAACTGAAATGTTATTCAATAAAGAAAACCAGAGTCTTAGCTAAATAGAAAGCTTTCAGATAGTTTATTTTCCCTCATTTTAAGTAGCATCAGGGTTTTTTGATTCTGGTCTAATAACTAGCACTGTTTCAACCCAGTTGACTCCCGTACTTGAAACCAGAGCAACACTTTGGCTCGTTGAAAAGATCCTTGTGATTATTTGGCTCCTTTTGGGTCATTTTCTCTGCTCTCTTCCAGCTGCAGGAACTATCCTCCCCATTAAAGGCAGTTATTGAACTCTCCTCTTGCAGCGTAGCCCTTGCTACAAAGCCTTTCATTATGGGGTCAAGGGAGAGGACATCAGATAAAAAATGAATCGCAGCCCCTGCATTTCAAGGCAATTCAGTGTATTAAGGAAATAGAAATTTCCATGGGAGTGAAATGGCAGCTAAAGACGTGTTGAACTAACGGGAGGACTCCCACGGTCTCAAACAGTGTGAGATGCTGGTTGTAATTCAGCAGCAACAACATTACTGCCCTGATTCAGAGGTTACCAGCAGGTTAGTTCATTACGAGCATGGCAATACGGGGGAATTTGGGGGAAAAGAGTGAGTTTTGGGGGGAGATGAAATAGAGGAGTGAGCTGGACCCTGTCCCTTGGGCAGGAAGGAGTGAGCAGAGGCAGGGCTGCCTCTTCCCTCTGCGTTGAAGGCCACTTTAACCAAAGCAATTTCTGAAATTTGGGGGATGCTGAACTTGTTTGGATGTTTGATTTTTTTTTCTTGTCTGTAGCAAACGATACGGGTTTAGCTTCAAAAATGAAACTTCTGTATTATGTACTTCTAGGTTGGACTTTGGTCTTAAAAATGAAACAAACTGTGTTTAAAGCTTTCTGAAACCAGCAAATGTGGATGATGATGTGCACTTCTTTTATCCCCCTCTCCTTGCTGCATTATCTGCATTCCTTCCAGGAGGCGTTCAGCGTTGTGGCTAACATCTAACCCGTGTTTCATGCTTCCTATCGTGCCGTAGTTGAGAAAGGTGTTTGCACAATGCGTGTCGTGCAGTCCATACACAGTCTGTGATCCCGATTGCTGCTGCTTTTGGTCTTTCCTGGAGCAGAAGGAATGACGAAGGCTCCCAAAGAGGTATTGCCACCAGCCCTAAGAGATGCAGCCGCGAGCAGGGAATGCAGCTCCTTGGCAGGATGCAAAATGCTGTGGATGCAACTGCAGTTTGGGGCAGGCAAATGATGCTGGGCAAAATACTGCAGGGGTCAGTCTAATTAAGATGTTTGTATCAGATTCTGGACTAATTGCACAGTGAAAGGGAGATCTACAACAGAGGAACCGCTGCGCACAGACGCGATGCCCACGGTGGGAAGGAGACGCGATGCTTCCCCGCGCTCCCGCTCCGGACACCGTCCCAACCACCGAGCAGCAAGGGGAAGAGCCAGGAGCATTCCCGAGCCCTTAGGGCCACCAAGCTGATGGAGCAGCAGCTTTGCTCCGAGGAAGCCACTAGCAGGTATTCTTCCGGTTTACAGAAACTATTTATGTTTCAGCGATGTTGCTCATGTGAACAAATGCACAAAACCCCCTCCTTGGAGACACAAGGGCAATTTTCTGATCAGCAGCACCTAATACATCTCTTCTTCTTGCTGCATTAGCAGCCAACTTGCAAGGGATGGTCTGAATTAACCCAAGGAGCAGAGAGCCAAGTATAGAATTAAGGGCCCTCTAGCAGCCAAATCCCAGCTATAGTCCTGAAACCAGCCCTGTGACCTTCTGCTTTGTGCATTTACCTGTTCCACCCTTAAAAGCTACGTGTCGTTGAATGAATTTCTCATCGGTCACCTTCCTAAATGAACAGCAATGATTTGAGAAAGAGCAGCTTTGCGCTCCCAGGCAGTGGTACAGAACGATCCCTTCGGAAAAGCCATTTTACAGGGAACTTGTAAAATTCTAATGACGTTTCGTGTAAACCAACAAGTCTCTCCTCAAACCAGTTGAATTTTGCAGTTGCTGAATAAGTTGTTTGAACTCTCTGGGCTTCAGAGAGCCCCGGTAGGCAACGCAGCTACGTCCAAGTGGAGCGTAGGACATTGTGTCCTGGTTTCATAGAGGCAATCCATGTTTTTTAATGCGCTGTCCCTCTTGGTTTGCATCAGGGCATTCCAATGACCCAATTTCCTCCTGCTTTTGCTGTTGTCTTCCCTGCAGCCTGTAGGTATTGGTGATATTTAAAGTCATCCTGCTTGGAAAATGTCACCTGCTAAGACGACAGGGCGGGTAGTGGAAATCGCTGATGGAGAAATGCAGCCGGAAAGGCTTTCCGGATGGCGGTGCCTATTCCCATATGGAAAAGCTGCTTTCCCGGTGCCGCTCATGGCTTTCCAGGGGACTCGGCGCCGCGGTGCATCAACGGGCAAAGGGATTCGGGATAGGGGGCTGGGAGAAGGACACGGAGCAGAGCAGGGGTTGTCATTCCCACATCCTGGGCCTTCTCCGAGGCAGGAAACAAGCCCCGGTACCAGTTCTGCATAATAAATACGCTATAATCAGAACCTATTATAATCTAGTTCTGCTTGAAATTCAAGTGCTTTGGACTGGAGTTCATTTTCAACGTGCCTCCAAACAAAGTTAATGCGTTCCCTGCTTCCCCCACCCCCTCAGTCTATATGGTACCTTAATGAATAACAGGCTTAATCACTCTGGTATCAAGATAGCCCTTTTACAGCCATGCAAATGTTCTTTGGTTTATAATTTGTACATGCTTTACTCATCTATTATCATTGTTCTTCCTAAATGAGAAAATGCAAATGTTACACCAAGGGCCCCGTCTTCATAGCTTGCTGAATATAATTCCTGACAGCAACACGAAGCTGTTTAGCATAATTTTCCCGTTAATAAACTGCCAATTACAGTAATTTCGGCTTAGCTTCCACAGACCAAAAGGTATAGAGTGGTTTCCAGCCCCCCCGCTCCCATCTAACGTCTCAATTTGTTATTTTGCTCTGTCTGCGACTACAGGAAAAATGCACAGAGTCGTTTGGAGACGACCCTGGTGCAGTCGCCCTGAGAAACTTTGTCCCTCTGAGATGCAAACGTCATTTGGGGCAGTTTTGGGTCCGTGCTCCCCTTTGTGCAGGTTTTGGGCTTGTGACCACCCCTTGGAGCAGCCTCGGGTCTCTGTATTCAACGGGAAGGAGATTGGGCTTGAAAAACTGCCTAATTAAACCCCTTTCAAAGCTGCTTGGAAACCCCTGTGAGCTACAAGGAACCTTTTTCCTCCTCGTGGCTTCTGGTTGCTCCTGGTTCAGGAGGCCACATGGAGCTTTGGGGAAGCCCTTGGAGAAAGCTGCAAAAGAGGGGGAAAAAATAGTTAGGGAAATGTTGATAGTTGCTGGAAAGGAGTCAGAAGTTTTATCTTTAGAAGTGATCATGTTTTGAGCAGCCCTTCGCGTACAATGTTTTCTGCTCGGGTCTCTTTGCAACCTTTCTTATTAAAGGGAATTTGCATGAGAAGAGGGTCTTTGTTTCCCGGGGTTTATCTGATCCTCCTGCTTATTTCCTGCTCCTCGTGTTCCTGCGGATCCTTCCCGTGACAGCCCAGCTGTGGCAGGAGCAGGGCAGCCCGCGCTGGAGTGCGGAATAAGCACAAAATGAAGGTACCAGTTTTAGTGCGAATGTGCCCGGGGGTAAATGCAGGGAATGGGAAGGCTTTGGGCTTGAAGAGGAGCTAAGGGTAATAACTGCAGCAACCTAGAAGTAATGAAAAGAGATTAAAGCGTGTCCTGACAGAAGAGGTAACTGCCCCGAGAGGGCGGCCAGCGGGGCAGGACTGTGCAGGGCTCCATCCTCGACTGCTGGTGCCTGGCCTGGGCTAAGTCTTTATCTTTAAAGCAGATAGTATGATTTATTTATTATTTTTTAATTATTATATATATTTTTTTATTTAGCTTATATCTTGCTTTTTTTCTATTCTATTCCCAAGAAAAGTTGTTTTCTTGGAGGTGTTGCAGTGCATTCAATAGGGCCAGACAGCAGCATTTCAGTAGATAAAGGAGGGGATAAAGGAGATTCTGGGCATCCAGCTGCGACATTTGGGTTTGGGTGTTAAACCTCTTTAAACAGCAAAGCGTGAGGATGTGCCTGAGCACACTGTTTATTTAGAGCAAGCTTAAAACAAGAAGTCTTCCCCGGTTTTTCAATCATGCTTTTCAGCAGCAGGGTTGATTTTTCCTGTCATCAGCCATGCGGTACATGGATCATCCAACAGGGAATGCCCGACCACTTCAGCCGGGGCAAAAGGGGTTTTGTCTCAGGTAATTACCCCTCAGTAACTAACCTTGAGGATATGCCCTTTTTCAAGAGCAATGAGATCATTTGCAAGTATGAGGTGCTCGGTCTTGCCTTGGCCCCGTTGCAGCAGGACAGCAGAGACAGGCTGCAAGCGTTAGACCCCACCATAATATTTATTAGACATTCAAGAATCACCCTTGGCTGAATAATTTTCATTGTGTGTATAAATAATCCAGTTTAAAGCCTGTTCTTTTTTTTTCCTCAAACACCTAGAGTGGGTTTTTCTGAAAGACTCAGCACTGGTGTCAGTGGTCCAAGTAATGAAAATAAATTGACATGGGGGATGCACGGTTAGGTCAACGCAAAGCGGTTGCATGAGCCTTCCTGCTGGACACGATTGCAACCCTAGCACGAAAGCAAATGCAGGGACATGCCACCTCACTCGTCCATCACCCTCTTTAATGTCTCCTCCTGCTCCTTTGCTTCCAATTGCATTGAAAATTGCTCCAAAGGAGCGTGTTTGGGGACCGTATTTGAGGACATGTCCTGGTGCAGGGTCCACACGTCTCATTTTTGCCGGTGCAGGTTGGGCGAGTGCAACCCCTCGGGCAAGGGCTCGGCGAGAGCGGAGCCTCCAGGGCTCTGCAAGCCGGATTGAAGCAGCGTTATTGAAGGTATTAAACTTTAAGAAGGTGCGAGTGTATGTGCGAGCGAGTTACTTTTTGATAAGTATATGCTATTAATAGCACTTTAAAAAAAACTACTGAAGAGCTGCTGTATAGATAATATGAGTATCTTGAAGAATATGACATATGGGGCAGTTTGGAGGTGATACATTAATTTTAATCATATAGCTCGGTTTGTATGAATGAGAGAAGTGGGTGAATCCTATAGAAAGAAAAGAGAATGTATCCCTAAGAGGGTATGTGGTGGTTATGTACTGAAAGCACTGAAAATACCTGACAACAGAATATATGGGACGGCCCTATGGGTACGTAGGGCGGCGCTGCCAACGTCCCCTTGATGTCCCCTTGTCCTTACATGAGCCATGGAGCTGTCCAGAGCCCATCCAAGGTGAGGAGCTGGGAGGAACATCACTGCTAGGATGTGTACTGATGTTTGCAGTTGTAATTAGGGAATGTGCTAACCCTCCTATTAGCCTAATTGATGTGATGTCTTGATTAAGCGGAAAGCTGCATTTCCCCCAGCTGATGGTACCGGCAGATTGGTTTAGTTTGAAACAGGAGGCGTAAGGAGTGTGGATTGAGGAACGGGAGCTGCTAGGGATGTGGTCAGGTGCACCCTGAGAGGTTTGGAAGGACCAAAGAAACCCCAAAATGAAGATATGTGATAAAACAGCAGCATTTTAATCAAATGGATAAGGCCACGGCGCAGAAGATGCTTCATACCCAAAGCAGACCATGGTGTCCCCAGCCTGGGCACAACCTTCTTGTACGGCACCATTGGCACCATCCAGCAACGTAGGGCATGCCTGTCCCTCCAAACACACAAGGTTATTTTAAACCCAACAGCAGCAAAACCTCCCCAAAATGCAGCTTGCCATGTCAGGGCACCAGCGTAGGCATTGGCTGTGGGATCTTGGAAACCTGGAAGATCTCCGAGTCTCCAACCCTCTCCCTGCAAATCATGCAGTTGCACCAAGAAACGGAACTCCTAAGTGCAAAAGGACTCCATATTGACCTTAAAAACCCTAAAAGTCCTGTTAATCCTGGAGAAATATATACTGGAGACAACATGTAGAGGCAGAGTGGGCTATGGTTTATTTATACACAGAGCAAAGCTCTGTAGTATTAATCAAAGGCAAATAAAGCACTATAATATGATCAGAGGGCAAAAATTAGCTTTAAGTAGGTGCAGTGGAGCTACAGTGATAGCTACTGGATAGCACTTAGTCCCGTTATTATTTATGTGATGTTTGAAGCTGCAATGATATTAAAGTCACCCTCGCTAACTATATAACACTTTGCATCCTGACAGCACTCCATAAACATTAATGAATTAAGCTGAAGTAAACATTTCTCTAATATCAACCTATCTGCAAATGGAGATTAAAGGGAAGGAGAAGCACATTGCAGTTTGAACAGGCACAACCTTTATGGCCAGACCAGAGCTTGAGGGGGGCAAAAAGCTTCATTTTCCCTTTGCCGCAGACCCAGTAATGAAGGGTAAATGAGCTGATTCTGTGGTCTGGGGTCTATGGTCATTGGGGCAATGCACTGATATGGGGGAAGGAGAAAGTCAAGATGAAAATAGAGCCCTAAAGGGTCTGCAAAGCTGCTGATTTGGGGGGCATTGAGGTCTGTAAAGCAGGAGGAACCTGCACACCAAGTGAGTCCCCAAGCTGCTTCTTCCTGCAGCTTTGTTACCGTCCAGCCGATGCAACCTCCAAGGTTGCCCTGGTGCAAAAATACCTGCAAGCCAGGACCGAGACCGTAGCAGGGCAAAGAGCAAAGCAAAGCGGAGACAGGCAGCACACACTGAGCGTGCTGAAATGTGTGAGGAAGCTGTGCAGAACGGGCACAGGACGTGTGTTTTTGGGCCAGGCTGCTCGCTGGCACCTGCTCCCGCTCCTTGCACCAGCGCTGGGGACCGCATGGGTCACTGCAGGCAAAGGAGCTGCCCCCAAAACTGACTTTGGAACAAGGGGCAAAGCACTTAATAGGCCATTTTTTAAAGAGCCCTTCACACAAAATTGCTCTGATTTTACCTATCTAAGTTCTAGAGCAGCAAAAGTCAAATATCCGAGTTTTTTTGCTAAATTCCCAGAACCTCATCAATGCTGATTCCCCCAAATGTTCACACAAATGCTTGCGTTCAGCCTTGGTGATCCCTTCAGGAAAACAGGCCTAGCCAGGCCGTAACATCCAGTAAATCCTCGTTATCTATGCTTGCTTCACCAAGAAACCTGAATATCGTATTTAAATCGCCGTGGTTACATCTCTCATATTGGCTGCTGTGAAATGGTAACTTGCACTTGCTGTGCAAGTGTTACCATTCAGCATTTGTTGTGTATTATAGGTAGCTCTGAGGTGACCCAATGATACCTCTAGTATTATTAGCAAGATGCTAATTGAATGATTGTGGTGATGAAGAGGGGAGGCCATCGGAAGGTAACATTTCAAACTGGAAATGTTACGGCCATGGGAGGGTGATTGCAATACTATTTATTTATGAAGATCTGTCCTGGAAACTCTCCTTTAGCGAATGCTGAGTTTGATGAACAACTTTCTTCCTGCCTTGCACCAGGGCAGAGACTAATCCAAAGAGCAAAAGGAGAGAAAGAGCAAAAGAGGGTGGAAAAATAGAAGGAGACGTTTCCTGGAAAGCCCTGCTCAGCACAGTGAATGTTGCTGCGTTTTGGAGGGAGAATTAATGACACCTCGTGCAATTTTCATCACAAATTGTGATAAAAAAACCTTATGATAACGTCTGTGATGCCACAGTGTGCAATGCTGCGACCTGCATCCCCTTGCTCAGATGAGAGGAAGCATTGGGTAAATTAGAGGGCTTTTTTTGGAGATTTTTGCAGTTTAGGCACTTACAGCGACAGTCTGCACGCACATTGGACACCACCTTCCCAAACACTCTTTGAAACTATTACCATTTCCCATCACCTGGATGTGCAGGGCAGTTAATTTGTTTTCAGTGAACATTTGTACGAGTGAATTATTCACCCATCTGCAATATTTGTCTTTAAAATGACTAGACAATTCAGCCCCATGCGGAGATGCGGCTCCGCGCGAATTCATAAATCCCCGCCGGTTGGCAGGACATTTTCTGCAGGGCCTGATGATCTATTTACTCTCTCTTTTCCCTTCTCCCAGGGCTAGCCAGGGCCTCCTCTCTTTAACAGGAAAAGCCAGCGAACAACTTGTATATTTTGTATATTTTACCACCTCCTGGTTTGAACGTAAAGCCTGGCAATGCCCCCGCACAGCCGCTCGCCAGGTTGCTGCATTCTCGGTGATTATAGGACAGCAAAAGCAATTTTGTATGAATTTGTATGAATTTTTTCCTCACACGCAGCAGACATAATGAGCAGAAGGGATTATGCGATGAGCTGGAATTACTGAGCTAAATGAGGAATTGCAGATACAAACCGGGAGACTTTGCGCTCTGGTATCAGCGGCTGGTTCTGAGCCGGGTTTTGGTGGGGTTTTTTGGTGGGTTTTCTCTTCTTTTCTTTCTCTTCCTTTTCTTTGGTGGGTTTTCTCTTCTTTTATGAGACACTTGGAGCTCCTCAACTCTGGGGCCGTGCAATGAGCTGTGCACCCAGAGGGTCATAAAACTGCCCGTGTAGATGACTGAAACCTTGGTCAACCAAGTTCCAACCTCGATCAACAGATAACCGGGAATTTCCATCGTCCTTTTGCATCGCTCATCTAAACCCAATCTGTGGACCTGGAATTTGTCCTCACGTTGGTTCTCACTGCATTAGTGACTCATGTGGGACCCAGAGGAGTCAGAGAAGATGCTGGTTTATAGAAAGAGGTGAGTTTGCAAATACGAGTAAGACCTTTAAGTTACAGAGAGATGGGGTCTGGAACGGTTCATTTCATTGACTTTTCTTATGGCCCGTGTTAAAGACTCTGCTCCGAGGACTGGCATCTCTTTAGACGTCTCCAAGTTCTCCCCTGCCCTGTGTTAAATGGATTCAGCTGCTAATAGATGATGCCTGAGTCCAAAGCACCGGAGACTGAACGTAAGGGGCTCGTTTGCTCCTCACTTCGATGGCCAATGCTTTTCCTAGAGGAGAAGAGGAGCAGTATTAGCAGCACTTGAGAGCTGCTTAACCTAATGATTCAGAAAATTGTTCCCACCACTTTATCTTAAAAGAGTGTAAGTTTTAAAGAACATATAGAATCTTCCTTAAATGACATTCCGCAGTGGTTATTAAAAAGCCATTCTTTGTCAGGGAAGATCCATTATGATGAGCGGAAGGGATTCCATCCTACGAGGCTGGAGGTTTGGGGTTTGATCTCGGCTTGTTTAAAGTGGGGCAATTCCGTTCCATTGAGTAGTAATTTCCATAACCCCAGGCTGTAATCCGGAATATCTGCATCTTTGAAGAGCAAATTTACCAGTAATTATTTAAGAATATGCATCCATTGAACAGATCAACAGTTGCTAAAGCATTAAGGTCTAAGCAGTGCACTGAAATATGCTGTTACTAAATGTTAAAGTCTCACTTCTTTATGATGCTGTTTTGTGTCATACTGCTGAACCAGGTCTGGTCATTTGGAATTTACCTCTCAAGAATCTTTTTTTCTCTTCTGGAAAGGGTTAAAGAAAATCCAAAGGAAAAGCACAAAACTCCACTACTAGGAAGTTTTGTTCATTGAAAAAGAAAGCTGGTATTTGCCCAGGCTTTAAATTACTGTGAAGTTGCTCACAAATCTTACCTTGCGCGTGAAGTGGTTCGGTACATTAAAGTACCTCGTGAAGAAAGCAGCTAAAATATTGTAGCCAATTTTTACTGATTTTAGGATTTAGGTGCTGCTAATGCATGTGTATCCTTTGTTCGTGTCCACATGAGTGATTTACACTTCAACTTTAGTACCTGCAAGTGAGAATAATGCAGCTGCGGTGCTGGTCATGTAGCAGGAATGAGCACATCCTGGCTACATACCCCAAAGACGACCTGGTAGAGAGAAGAAAAGCCTTTTATGGGGCAGGAAATATTTGCAGACCAAGCAAAAATCAAAGTTTCCAGGGTGAACAAGACACCGGCTTCTTCACCGGTGCAATTTCTCTACCCGTGCTGCCACTCCACACTATCCTAATTAGAACAGTAATTAATGGAGCCTCATGACACCACTAATGGGGAGACCCAAGTTTTAGTTGTTTGGACAAATTACCTTTGCATTTTCCTGCAGTCCTAAAGATTTTATTGCAATTTTCCATTTCTGCTTAGGAATATTGGCATTTTGTGCAGCAGTTTCATCTCTAATTTGTCAATAGCTCCAGCATGGGGGATGGCATCACCCCCTCATTTTGGCACTGATTGTAGAAGCCTCTTGGTGCTTACCAGAAATATCAGTTACCCGAACAGCTTTTCTGCTGTTGACTCTTATAGCAGAACAAAGGAGCAGGCTGAGAGTAACTCCAGAGCATAAATTCAGCGCTCTTCTTGGTCGGGCCCTGTTCTCATTACTCCCGTTGGCAGGAAGCTCTTGCTCCGCGCTCCTCTTGCAGGATTGAAACGCAAGTTCGATTAGGAAGCAATTAAAAATGTGGAGCCCCTGCGACCGTTCGGTTATTTGTTTGTCAGAAGAGGAGGTTTTCGGCACGGTGCCGTGTTCCTGCTGCCCCAGCATCAGCTCCCTGCTTGGCTTGGCTGCCCTGAGCCTTCCCCATGGGCAACCTTCCCTCTCGTCCATCACCCCATCCCCTTTCCCAGCTTTCCGGATGGAATTTCCCACATCAAAACGGGGCAGAAGATTCACCTGGGCTCATGGGTGCTGCCTCCCGCAGCCTGATTGAACTTTAACCAGCGGCTGTCACCGCTCCAGCCTCATCCGTTGGCATCTTCCTCGGCTGATGGATTATTTCCCTGGCCTTGTGTTTTAACAGCCTTATCCAAGTCCGTGTAAATCATATCTCCAATCTCGCTCCTGCTCTCCCTCGCTGTCCCTTTCTCAGAGATATGAATCAAACATTAATATTGATCAGCATTTAATGCCAGACAAAAAGGAAAATTTGCTTTCATGTACTGTGAGGTATTAATAAAACATTAATGAGGGCAAAGGAGAAGGCTGCAAACATGCCAGCCAGCTCATCTGCTCCTGCCCCTTCTCATCGGGGCTAAAACGTGTCTGTGTTTTGGCAGGATCTGGATTTTTGGAGGCACAGCAAGGATCCCATGGGCATCTCCTCACTATCCTGTTCAAGAGGAGAAACGCGGATCCAAATACATAAAAAAAGAAACACCCAGTTAAATGTAGACACGTTTGGGGAGCTTGAAAATAGATATTGCTGATACATAGAGCAGTACTTTGATCTGATTTATAACAGTTGTGGCAGGGATGTGGTATTTGAGGGGTATCAAGAGTGTTCGCTGTGGGAAGGGAAGGGAAGGGAAGGGAAGGGAAGGGAAGGGAAGGGAAGGGAAGGGACGG
>JAWLRI010000995.1:6462900-6482579 GCA_034781795.1 Crypturellus tataupa
AAGGAAAGGAAAGGAAAGGAAAGGAAAGGAAAGGAAAGGAAAGGAAAGGAAAGGAAAGGAAAGGAAAGGAAAGGGGACTCCAGGATGAAAGGACAGAGGATGCATGGAGGAATAAGAACACAAGCATCGTGGAGGTGGCATCTCCAACGGAGCAGGGAGCACCACGTCCATGGTAGAGTCAGGGCACTTGGAGCAGGCTGCCGCGCGGGATGAAGCGATTCCAAGGGCTGCAATTCCAGCACCAGGAGCTCGGAGCCGTCCCGGCCGCCCTCGCTTTGATGTGGTGCAGGGACATGCAGCAGCGAAGGGGCTCTCATCGGAGCGCAATCACCACTAATAGCGGGACACAAAAAACCACGACAAATAAGGCTAAAAAGGTCATGCGAGCCGCCCGATGCGCAGCTCTGTCATTACACTTCAAACGCCACATCTTGCTGGGGGAAAAAAAGCCCCTCTTGCGCCAGGTTGGGGTTTTATCCTGACTTTGAAGCTGCCTCGGTGTTTACCGGTATCCGCTGATCGTTTGATCTCCGAGTTAAGTGTATCCTGGCCAGATACACAAGCAGCGGAATGGAAGAGCAGCAGAGTTGTATTTCTACCACGCTATAGAGTAACTGGATGTGCTGCAGTCTTCTAAATCATTATTGCTTATTAGGAAAACTTTCATTTTCTCTGCTCCTGATGGCACTTTGTTTTAATTTTCTTCTTTAAGGAGCCTTTTTATCAATGACCGGCAGCCTGTGTAAGCGGGAATATAAAGCAATTGAAGCAAAATCAATATTAATTTGCCTTTTTTCTTCTCCTTTTGTAACGGATATTTATCAGGATGTTATGACCTGGCAGGCTGGAGCCCTTGAGCTTCCAAATGCTGGATGCTGAAGCAGGGAGATTCCAACCCCGGAGCCAGCAGCACCCAATGAGCCCGAATAGAGCCGTGTAGGTCATGGTGCTGCTGTGTCCTTGCTATGTAACAACATTAAATCTCGGTTTTGTATCGTTGCCTCTATTCAAAACCAGTCCCTGTGGTTATTTCTGAGCTCGAACAGCAGTTTTATACAAATTTGTTGGAGAATTCTACGGTTTTGTCAGAGATTTGGCTGGGGTCTGGTTTTGTGTCGTTTAAGGCAGAAGGAAAGGAGAGGGTTCATACAGACATGTATATAAAAACAAGGCTAAAGCAGAGTTGGTTACTTGAATCTAGGGTCAAGACTGTATTTTTCCAGCCGTGACAGAGGTTTTGAAGCAAGTTTTAGAGGAAGGTGAAGCAGATGCTGCTGGGGGTTTGTCCAAGGTTTTCCCAGTGCATAGGGAAAAGCATCCCAGGGATTCCAGGGAGAAAAACCGGCTATGGGGCACTCAGGATGGATCGGTTTGACAGTGGAGTCACCATGGGATGCTCTCCCAGTTAGCCGAAGGGGAAGTTATGAAGGGTTTTATATTTAAAGCCACCTATAGGATGTTTAATGCATGTTTAATGCATGCAAAGAGCAAGGAACCAAGGCGACTTCAGGAACATCCTTTAAGACCCAAGTGAAACAAAACTGCAGATGGCCAGAAAAGAATTAATCTCATAACGTTTTGGCACTAATTTAAACATCATTCAGGTTGGAACTTAGGAGATTGGGGTCCTGTTTCTGACTCAATGGCTCCTATTTAACCACATGCAAGCTGCTTTCTTGTGCTGGGCCTCAGTTTCCTTTTTTTTTAGAGAAATACATCATCCGCCCTCGCTTGATAGCACATTTTGCAGCCTATTTCATAAAGGCGCTAAAGGGAAATTTAGTTGACTTGTAGCTGCCCAAAAAAGCCCTTCCAGGAGCTATAATCAGCAATGACAAAGGCTCAGATCAGAGCCGAGCATCTATCTCCCTGCTACGATGGGAGAGAAGTGAAATGGGCTGTGCGAGGGACACGCTCTGTGTCCTGCATCCCGAGCTGTTGATGGGGATGGAGATTTTAGGTTCCAGGACTGTTCGTCTGGCACCTTCCAGCAGATACCTGCAAAAAAGGAAGGGAAATGATGAATCATGGGGCTCAGGTGCTTGTTAAATGTTCGCGTTAGAGACCGTTTCCAATGGTCCGTAGCTTTAGCCTGCTACGAGTAATTCTGTTCCTCCTCCTGGCTGCCCAGCGCAGTGACTGACAGCAGAAATATTCCAAAACGGGATATTAAGCGAGCGCGCAGATGACTGATGTCCGCTGCTGTCCCGATGGAGTTATCACTCACGGGGTTTCGGCAGAGCTCAGTGACTCTAGTGCCCTTGAGGGTTTCTCTGCACCTTCGTGCACCTCGCTCGGAGCTTTGCAAAGCCGGGAATGGCTTTGCATTCTCCGTTGGGAATTCTCCGTTGGGAATGCCGAATCGCACGGGACGTTGCTAGGAGCAGCAAATGCCACGTGTGTCCTGCGACCTGCAGCAGTTCTCTGCTCATTTCTTGATTAAATCTCAGGTCCTGGTGTCAAGCTGTAAAGTTCTGCATAGCTCGGGGCTGCCCTACCTGCCCATTGGCACCTTCTCCTGCTGAAACAACTGCTTTTGCAAAGGGGAACCCGTTTAATCTCCCTCATTTAGACAGCGATAACGAGCGGACAGCACCATTAGCTCTGGAATGGGCCAACACCTGCATCAAAGCCAGTAAATACATGAGTTCTTGTTACTATATTCATATTTTCCTAATTGAGACCATTTGCAAGACTCTGATTGATTTCAGCGTAATAGGATCAAGCTCGGTTTGATCTTAAGGGTTTTCCAACATGCAGATGAAATAACAGGCGAGATCTAGAAAAGATCCTGAAACTCATTGCCTAAATTTAATATCGCAAAGCATTTTCGCTTAATGGGACTTTCTCCCTGTAACACCCTGTAGCCTGTTTCCGTGGAGAAACTCCATGGACTTAAAACGCCACGGGAGCAGAAAATGAGCACCAAGGGCTTCTCGGATCCGGCTGGCCATGCGCTGAGCAAAGCAGCGGTGATAAATAGGGAAATGACTCGTGGCAGGGTGTGAAAGGAGGAAATATGCCTCCTGCATAGATTATAATATTGACTTCAGTCGTATTAGCACCTGGTGTCAGAAGTCAGCTCAAATCTTGAGGTAAAATCCTCTTCTCTTGTGAGTGTTGGTTTTAGTCATAGGCTATTTGGAGAGATAAGTTTTGGAAAACACGTAGAATTCCTTATTTAGTGATCATCTTTTGTAGCAAATAGCCAAAAAGAAGGATTTGATCTTCATTGCAGCGTGTTACATCCCACATAGAGATCTGGAAAGGATTATTTGGAATTTTTCCTTGCTCTTCTCTATGTGTTAGACACTATGGGCCAGTCCTACTGGCTCCAAGTGCTGCTGACAAGATTGAAGGTGTATTAGGAAAACTGCTTGCTCCTTGGCATGAAATTATTCCAAACACTTGCTATGGAAATGTATTCCAGTAATCTACCGGCACTTCATTTGCAACGCGCAGAACTGGAGATTGCTTTAGGAAAAAAATAACATCTGCAGCAATGTTGTGTAAAATCATCGGAAAACTGCTTGCTTTATCCAGCATTCTGAAAAGTGAATTGCAGTAATTAATGGATTAAAAAATATATATTTTTTTGCACACATCCGTAGTATTATTCTACCCTTTTCACAGATGCAAACATCAGAGCTCAGGTGAGAAAAGGCTTGTTAAGAAATGCTGTTTTCTGCTGTCTGCTGGTGCATGTGGTCTGCACGGCCAATCCGCACAGGCAGGGCTGAGCCCAGGGAAGAGGCTGTTGCAGCAAATGGGCTTGGATAGGAGATTGGGGACGTTCAGTTTGATTTAGTGCCGCGTTTGGGCCGTTCCACCCTGCTCTACCTGAGAGCTGCTGCTGCGGTTATTGCCGGAGAGGTTTATTTCAGGGACAGAGAGTGATGAATGAAAAAATGAATAGGAAAAGTTAGCGGAACTATGCTGAAAAGCCTCGCTGAAGGCTCCTTTATTCAATATTGCTCTTATTCATAGCTGCAGCGAGCGTGGTAATTGCTTGAAAGATGGGTAGTTCTTTGGGAGCCGTCGGCCAGGACTGGCAAATAGTCCATCCAGGGCATCAGTTGTCACCTGCTCCAGCGCCGGTGTCACCGCAAGGACCGTGCAAAGGGCTTTGGTACCTCGTGTTGCCCTTTCCATGCCCAAACGTGCACCGGGGTGGCTACCGAAGCTAAAAACACCTTGCCATAAAAACACCCGGCTTTATCCTCCCCGTAAATTTACCCAAGGACCAGGAGTGTTTTAAGGTGCATCAAGCTAAGGAAGTTTTAGAGTGTGCTGGGCAAGAGCTATAGTGCTGCGATTTACAGCCGGGAACGCTCACCTGGACAATAAGGGGCCTGGTGCATTGAGCTGAAAAATATGCTGCAGTGCATGGTATTGGCTTGTTTGTAATAAAACACTCGCCGGGTACATTTTATTGGTTTTACTGCCATTTATTGTTTTGTTTTCAGAAATACAGTATGTAAGCAAAACCAATAAAATAGTTTATTACGTAGTAATTGTTTGAGGAAAGAAAGAACTTCCCAAAGACGAACCATCTGGGCTCTTAAAAAATACTCAGTAGGTTTCACCTATTAGGGGACAAAACGGAGGGGATGGTGGAGCCTCATCCCGAATTTGCTGCTTGTGGGGCCCCATGGAGAGTGTTTTGCAAACCCGCAGGCGGTTGCCCATGCTCTTTATGGGAGTCCGAGTGATCCAAGCAGAAAAGCAGAAGCAGATTTATTAGTGGTCATTCACCCAGCGCTGGTTAAAATAGTTCAGTCTAAGCAGTGAAAACACAGGAGATTCGGAGGGAATCTCTGACCAGATGCAAAGTAAGTAGCAATTTGATTAGCAGGAGTTACGTTCAGGTCAGCAGTTGTGGTTCTCCTACCTCCTCTTTTGGGATTTTTTCTCTCAAAGTATTAGATATTTTTGCTTAAATTCAAGACTGGTCTATGCAAAATCTACGGACTCAGCTGCTCTTTCTGGGCAGTCATATTAACACCTGAGAAACCTCAAAACCATGTCAATGTAGATGGATTCTCCAGTCCTTCCCTGGTTGGACTTTCATCCATGAAAGGAATCATCCAAAGGATGCGTTTGGGAAGCCAAATTCCTTCTCCATATGTACAGTTTCCTACTTTTCATTACGGCCCAACCACAGAGGTCTTGGAATAACGAGTTCCACCTGCAGCATCTTGACCCATTGCTGTATCCAGCATCCTGCTCAGCCCTTCTGCAAGGATCAGCTCCTTGCAGGACACCCAGGACAGCTTCATCCTGACGCTGCAGCAGCCAATTCCAGGCTGTTATTCCTTTGCTTAATGAGCCCAATCTGGCTGCTTTGGTAGAGCAGTCCTTAGCTCTGCGTCTCGCCCCAGGGGTTTCAACAGGCTCGTAGATCAAGGCCAATCCTTGGTAATTCCTTTATTTCTGGTGGCATCCTAAATCACACGGAAACCAGGAGCTTCTTCTGAGCAGGAAAATGACTTTAAATGACTTCTGGTCACTAGGCAGCCCTGATCACTGACCAGGAGTGCTTCAAATTCATCTTCTAATCTTGGGCAGTTGATTGAATTTAGTGAATTAGGCTGGGACAAACAAATCACTACTTCAACGTCACCAGCTATATTTGACTTTGAAGATTTTGCTTGCATCGAGGTGTTTTAGCGAGAAGGGGCTGTTTTTCTGTTTTCTTTGATTTTACATAGTTTACAAGCCCTTTGCAATTCCACGGTATTATTTCATGCTGAATCCATGGGTTCTTTCTGGTTTCTTTGTCCTGCCTTTAATTTCTTGAGCTTGTCTGTTCAGGACTCATGTCTGTTCAGAGGGAGCAAAACACTTTAAATATTTCAAAACAAAAGAACTTCTCTTTTGTAGAATAATCTGCATTACATCAATAATGAGCAATTATAACAAGCTGGTAGCATTGCAATATTGCTTTGTTCTGTAGATGTCAGTTCAAACCTGAGAGCTCCTTTGTGTACCACTCGGATCATCCCACCAAACTGACAGATCTCATAACCTCTTCCCTCTTCAAACAGATTTTCCTTGAACCCGACTGTTCTGCAAAATAATTGTTAGCGGCACTTCTGAACTCCAGGTGCTTTCAGCTGAATCTCTAGCAGTGTGAAGCTGTTTGTTTCCAAAATGTGAAATTCTCCTGACCCTTCTTGGGTACTCTAAGATTATAGATGGATTTCTTTTTGCAAGAATTGTAAATTGTAAATATTATTTTATAAATAGATGTTTATCACAAAGGCAGGATATGTTATAGCTCTTATATTAGAGGCATTTTTATGCGGCTCAGAGTTTTCCTTGTAGAATGGCTGGGAGATGAGCCTGGGGGATGAAAGAGTTTTCTAGGAAAACCACAGGGAATTTTTGTCACTGTTTCTGCCCCCTGATTAAGTTTTAGGAAAAGAATTCAGTTTCACTTCTGGATTTCTCCATTTTAAGGCACACAAAAGTTGAAGATTTTCAAAATGGCATATTCTGAAGTATTGAACTTAAAAACCACAGAGCTCCCATAGTTTTCCTTAAGCCAGTCAAGTTCAGAGGATTGAACGCATGCCAAAGCCTTACTACAAATATTGGTTTACTCGCTTTATATCGGTAGAAGATCTCTGTCCCCAGTTATAAATTCTGCCGTCAGGAGCACGCTAAGCCCCTTGTTTTGCTCATTGCCATGTATTTAATCTCTCCGTTTGCAGCACGGGGATAAGAGCGCGTCTCAAGCAAACACAGATTAGCCCCAGGTTGGGGAATGGGGATCAGCCCGTAGTTCCCGCGTGCTGCTCCACGGCCGTGGGGTCAGGAACGCTTTGTAGCACTGGCGAGGAGCTCTCATGGAGAGCACAGAATTCACTAATAAGGACCAAAAATCTCTTAAAGACTTTCAGGCCATGAGTCCAGGTGGTCCAGCACAGGGTGAGGCGCCAAGGGAGCTCAACCAGGGCAGGAGGCTCCTGGAAAACGAGTGGGTGGGTGGAAGCTCTGTTTGTGCTTCCTTCTCCTTGCTCTATGGGGACTTTTGGAGATCGGAGCTTTGCAGGGAAGCAGCACGGTGTCCATCCGGGTTCCTATGGGCTTCCTTTGGTGTTGGCTGTCAGTCCCTGCCAGACACGGCAAACCGGACAGGACTTGGCTTGGTCTGTCCTTCTCGGGAGGTTCCTCCCTGTGCTACCACGATTGCAATGGGCAGCGTGGCCACGGGTGGTCATGGACTTTCCTGGCACTGCGGTTTGGAGGATTGCTCTGAGCACTGGATTGCTCTGAGCACTGGATTGCTCTGAGCACTGGAGGTCAAACCCGTTGCCTTATCAAGGTCCTCCGCTCCATGCACAACTTCACCACTCTGGTCATCTTGAAGTTGGGGTCTTCCAAATGGGCAGATGAAAGAGTCTCCCTATGAGCACTGGAGCAAGTGGAGGAGCAAGTTAGAGCCCTGATCCCGCACTGCAGAGCCAGTAACCCCAGGTGGTTTCATTGTCACCGAATCCCTATGATCCCTATGATGCCATCCTAGCACCCACCAGTCTTGCACCCTACCTGCTAAGTCCCCTAAGCCTATCAGGCTGCCCACACTATCCCTCGGCCGCCTTGTTCTGCCCACAATTTCTCTGTTTTTAGCTCCCTTGGCTAGCAAAACGATGCTCAGAAATGCCACATGTCCCTTGGGTGCCCACCAGGCAAATGCACCCAACTGCACTCGCGTGTCTGACGCTCTTCAACTCAAGTACCTCTTTGCTCTTTCTTTGTATTCAAGTTGATTGAGAGGGTTTAAGGATACACAATATTCAAATTGCTTTTATGCATGAAGAGAGTTCCAAGAAACCAATGCACTCTTTGAGTGAAATAATTAATACATGAACTGACTGCCCTTTAAAGATAGTAGTAATGTTCTTTACCAAGACCAGCGCACTAATACTGTGCTCCATAATGTACTTTTTAAAAGTTAAAATTCTTCATCGTTGGTATTTGAGTAGGACACAGAATTAAGCAAGCCGAGCTGTATTTATTACCAGAAAACTGATTATTATTACTGACCAATCTGCTCTTTAATGATTCAGCGGGCATGTTGGTTTTTATAGTAATGAATACGGGGCTCTTAATCAGGTGATCTGACAAGTGTGCAATTTTCCTGGAAAATTATGCGAGACTGAAAGTGGTTTTGTGAAGAATAAGGAAGGCAAAAGGACCTATAAAGCGCTGCTATTCGAGGAAGGACGAGGCAGCAGAAGCTGAAGGGACAACACTGCAATTATTTGTTTTAACATCTCTATGTAGGTACCGGTCCACATTTGCAGGTGATATTAGGCTTCTGTTGAGCCCAATTTAAGGCAAAGCTAAAGTTTAATTTAACTTCTTAATTCTGTTTCACCAGAGATAACAGGAGCAGAAGCGTGAGGCTGTTCACAAGCAGCATCGTAGGGCTGATGCTCCAAAAAACCTCTTAAAAATCAAGTGGATGCAGCCCCCTTGCTGGACTATGGTCAGATATTTAGCCTCTTTTATTTGAAAACTGAATGTTTATTTCCATTTTCAGGGCATATTTCTCATTCTTTCATTACTCATTCATTTCCCCAGGGCGTTTTGGTCTTTCCACCAAAGTGATCTCCAGGTGAACAACCTGGAGTGTTACGGTAGCTTGAGAAAAAGCGATCATTTCCATGGCTACCCAGCAACCATTAATTGCTATAATAGACTCTTTTATTCAGCTAGCAGCGCTTAGGTTGGCAAAGCACAGTGAGGACCCCATGATAGAAGCGTTGACTACAAAGAAAAGTTTTCAAAGCACAACTGAAACAAGAACATGGTATGGGAGCTGCTTAGCTCCCATGGGAATGATCCCACTGTCCTTAATCATCTGCGTTTTCCATAGGGAAAGCGAGCCACACAAATATCTTGTTAGAATGTATTAATTCCCCAAATTTTCCTGGTTACCAGCTCTACATGAAAAGAATTATTAGACCTCTGGCTCCAATTTTTGCAGAGCCTTGCTATGTTTTTACTGTTTTCCTGCTAAATTTCTGGATTATCAGCATAGCGTTAGCAAACAACAAAGCACTGGGTTTGGCTCCCCTCTCTAGTAGTTCCCAATTTGTCCCTACGGGAGAGCTATTGCCAAAACACCAAATATCTAAAACTGCGACACTGGAAAGAACGCTGGCTGATCTTCCTAATAAATAATGCAAAGCATGAGCTCATTTGGCCAACTGTAGGTGATGATTAATTTTAAATCTCCCCCCACCGCAGGCTAAAACCGATCTAACTATAGGTAACACGCATTTTTTAAATATTTTATAGCATTGAAGATACTTTCAGATTAAGTTGCGTGAGCAAATCATTTTGACAGATGTTTGGTTTTGCTGGGTCCATTTGTGTTTCTTACAAAGAACCAAATTTGCAGGATTGCAGCTGGTCCACAGCCATCCAAGGGGACCAGGGCAACATTGTTTAATCTGCTGTAGAGAAACACTTGGGAAAGAATCACTCGGAAGGGGCCAGCTCTTGGTCAAGCCAGGCACCAGCTAGCAAATATTGCAATGGGAAGGAACGGTCTGAGCTGTAAATACGGGGGATGTTTTACAAAGGGCTGGTGAACGGTGGCAGAGCTGTCACGGGCTTCCTTGTGCTCACCTGGAGGGCTTTATGGTGCGATTTGCACCACTGTTTAGGAAGCAGCAGCATCTCAGCCTGTGGGTTGCATCTCTCTGAGCACCAGGGTGTAAATGTGGGAAGCTTGGAGGAGAAGGCAAGTTGCTTGGATAGGTAGTTTGTGCAAAGCGTGGATCTACTTTTTGATCAGAATTATATTTTAGTTATTTTTTAATTGGGGAATTTTGACATTTGAAGACCGTGTTTCATCATTCTTTAAATGAATCAATCATCCTCCGTAGTTTAACACGGATCAAAACCAAAATACAGTTATACTTCTAATGCCTACCCCATGCCCGTCTTGTCTTTTTAGATTGTGAGCTCAGAGCATAGGACATCTACCATCCTCAATTTAGGTAGTTCTTGGTGTAACATGAGCAATATTGGGGTAATTCCTCAAATTTTAAGATATTTAAAATTATCAATATCTTTAATGCCAATTGGAGTTTTCTCTTGATGGGATGGAGGTTAGACTGAACATTTCTGAGCTATTTATTGATGAAAACATCAGTGGCCAATTTAAATGTAAGCTTATGCTCTCCACACCAAATTTCATACCACCAAGTGCATTTCAAGACAGATTATAAAAAAAAAAAGAAAAAGAAAAAAAAAAGAGTCATTTTTATCATTGTGGAACAAGAGTATTGAAGCATCTCCTGATTGTAATAGAGTGACAAGACGTTCTTGAGTGATCTCCCGGGTTTGGAAAGGAAATACACGCCAGTTTGCCTTGTCTAGTGCTCATTTCAAGCGTTCAATCTAAACAGTCATTTCCGAGTTTTGAAGAAGACAATGCAGAACACGGCACAATCACTGACAACAGCTTCTGCTGACAAGGAGCGAGCAGCCGGGGGATCCTTTCAGTTTAACAATGTAGATAAAAGGGCATTTTTATATTTCAGCGGCTGCTCAAGGCTCAGGTGCTGCAGACAATGCAGAAATAACGCGGTGCTGCCTCTCCCCCATGCACTTTTACTTCTCGAGTCAGGGTTACTTCACCCATATTGATTCCCTGCCAGTGCTTATTCTCTATCAACTCCACACACCCTTTTTTTTGGATGAGGTCAGTGCTCGGTATAGAAATAATACTAAACCTAGGGAAAAATATAAGGATAGTTGTGAGACTAGAGCTGAAATTGCCTCCTTGCTCCATTTAGTCCTTTAAGAACCCGAAAACTGAGCTCTTTCCTGCCTTGTTCCATTTTCTGTCATATTTGATGCCTCTTTTTTTCTGAAACAACTAAAGAAAAAATATATTTGGCTTTGAAATTATAGTCAAAAAATCTGCATGTGGGCTGGGAGGAGAAAATGAAGAGAAGGGGAAAGAAGCATCTGCATTTCTGCTCCTTCGATGTGATAGGCAGTGAGGGCTATTATTTATATACACTTCCAATTTATATATTTATATACCATTTCCATTGGCTTCAGTGGAAATTGTCTTGAAACATAAATCTGGATACCTGAGGTTAAAGCTAATAGACGGCCTCTCCATGCAACACGCTCCTTGGGCTGAGCTGTGCACAGCTTCACTTGCCTGAACTGCACTTCAGCTTTTTGTATAATTTACATGTTTCAGATTTAAATGATGCAACGTGGTTATTGCACTCTTGCAAATGTAGGGCGTAAATCAGTAAATGTGTTTGCTCCATACAGAACAAAACATTTTTGAGTGTGCACGCACATTGCAAACTGAAGTCAATGCCATTTTTGCTCACCTAAGGATTTGTCCCACGTGCCACCTGGAAAAACTGAGCTGACAACGAAAAGATGGAATTTCACGGAGAGCAGAAAGCTGAAATCCTGTGCCATAAAACTCAAATGGGGAAAAGTTCATAATTTAAAGCAGCCTCAGGTCATAATAAATAATTTAGACCTCAATTATATGCATTTTCTCCTTAACATAGAACTATCTTCCTATTTTTTTTTTTTGTAAAAATGAATCTATAGATTTTTATCATGTATATGCATATAGATATTATATATAAAAAAATCAAGCTATGGTGATAATTTACTTATCTTTGATCCTTCGTGATTTGCTCTTTCTGCATGAAGGGCTGTCTTGTTGAATTCTTTGGGCTATATGTTATAGTACCTTAACCTTATAGTACCTTAAACAGTAAAATAAGGGTTTTCAAGTACGTCCCCACTGGATTTACTCCCATTTTCTGTATGGGTAGCAAAGAGGTAGGAAGCAAAGTCGAGATTTAACTAAAACGATGAAGCTGAGCGTGTAGTTTGCCAGTAGCCTTAATTCACCCCCACTTTCTCTTCCCAGGATTGTTACTAAAAGGAAATGATTGCTTCTTAATTATTCATTATTTAAGTTTAATAACTGATTATTACTGCTTAATGATATGAAAACTTTTAGCTGTGGTTGATCAGAGAAATCACTTTGCATCTCGGGTTTCTGAATGGATGCATTTGCAAGCCTTTTTCCTGATACATTTATTATCCCCCTTTCATGAAATGCTTTTTTTGTCCTCTAAGTTCCTTTTCTCCAAGCATATCACTTAATTTTGGGGGAAAACCACTGAACTTTGCTCAGATATGAGAAAAATAATTCTAAAATCGGAATGATGCTCTTTATTGCTTCTTCATTTTTATTTGGAATCAAGAACTATGCATTGAACTAGGTAGCAGGAGCTGTAGTGGAGTCTTTGCCATCCAGCTGATGGAGAGGAGATGGGGTTGAGTTGACTTGGGTTGAGCTGACTGATCCACCCCATCAAAGCGGAGGTGTTTGAGGGCAGCACGAGCACGTGACTGCTCTTTGTGTTGAATAAACAGAGGTTTGATTAAATGTCTACATCAGAATTTTGTAAAGACGTGCACATATTGCAATTTCCACCCGGGTGATACTGGGGATGTCAATAATGAGTCCCATCTGCCGCTGTCTTTCATTTCTATTCGCTCTGCTCAGAAAAGGCATTTTATTATGTGGAGAACATCATCTCGAGAACATCTGCATCCCAAGCAGCTGTGCCCAATGTGCTCAAGCTCCTACAGGACCTGCCCGCTCGTCCGCATCCCCGACCTTTGCTTTTACCTTCATTTTTCCATTATGATTCCTTGTGTTTTCTACATCTCTGTGAGTGATTTTCCCCACTGCCAGCCCAATCAATTAAACGGTGTTTTTACCATAAAAAGCAGCGAATGGAGGCCGTTTTCTTTATCCAAAACCTGGAAAACTCCGGTCTGTGGAACAAAACAAACACATTAGCTGGCCAGCAGCATTATATCAGAGCACGGGCAGAGTTTGCTCCTGTGGAGAGATTCTAGCAACCAGATTTGTGAGCCCTTGTGCAGCAGGGTTATAGTGCCCATAGATTTGCTCCTGGTTTTTCCCCTTCCCACCTCAACTTCCCTCTGATCTAGGCAGGACTGGCTTCCATGCCCCCGGGGCTGCCAGGGGACTTGTTAAATTGTGATAATATTTTGGGGGCTGTTGGCCACACATTTGTTATGAAATGAAGTAACTCTCTTCGCATGAGAAACGACTTTTATTTGCAATCAATCTAACTTCCAACTGGAGACTTCAAGGTGAAGGCTGTGAGCTTTGGTACCTATTAAATGCCCATGAACCCGTCCAGGCTTTTTCATTTTGGGGACCAGTATTTCTGCGTTCCCGTGCTGCAGAAAGCATTGTTTATATGCCATAACTCCACAGCATTAAATGCAATAAATCCTGCATTTCGGGAAATGACCTCCATCAAAGTTGAAAATTAAGTTCTTCAGGCCAAATTGTGATCTGTGTCCCTCTTCTGCTCACTGTAATAAATGCCCTAAATAAACTCGGGGAAAAATTCTGGCCCCATGGCAGTAAAACCCAAAACTGACCCAAAAATATATATATATTTATGACATTTCATTGGGTTCAGAATTTCCTCTATCCTTCTCATACAACTGTTTAGGTTCTATCATGCAAAAAGCAATCCCTTGTTATGGTCATTCTAGCGTATGCGCCTTTACCCGCTAGTTTTGTGGTCTTTAAAGACATTTTTGCAAGGAGTTTGAATAATAGGAAGTGAGGATTCATAAGCATTAGATAGGTGCATAAATGCGAATCTGCACAGTCCTTTGCATTTGAATATTTCTCCTCAATACCTTTTGCTTACACTTCATTTTTAATGGAGGGAATTGAACGTAACCCAAAACAAGACCTTTCCCTCATGCTGAATTTAATGACCCTTTTAATACCGGTCCAGTTGGGCTGCTTCTGTCTATCTGCTGTTCCCCCTTAGCCGGGGAGCATTAAACGCGCTGCAAAAATGACTTTTTGGTACGGTCCACAAATTACCCGCACGGCACACAGAAGCCGTATACCCATCCAGCATGAAATCAAAAACTAATCAATGCAGATTATGTTAGATTAGCTAAGCAAGTAAACAATTAGCAGAGTTAATGTGAGCTACCCTGTCCTTCAGCATTAAGCAGTTAAGGAATTTGTCTTCCCAGACATGTTTAGTTCCAGTTCATGTCGGTGACATTACAGGTTATTGGAGCGTTTTTTTTTTCCAAGCAGCAATTCCTTTTGGGCTGTTATTTTTATTTATTCCTGTCATTTTTGCTCCCATGCAAGTCCTAAACAGAAACGTACGGAAATATTGGCAGGAAGAGGAGGGTTAGGGGTGACAACGTGACCCAGCAGAGCAAAAGGAGCAACGGGAAGAGTTTGTCTTCTCAGCAGAAAATGCAGAAGGTCAAATGCAATTTTGCTAGCAGGAATTTGGGGTGGTTTCCCTCTTTATTAGACACGAAACAAAAACCTATTGTAATTAAGGCACTGCGGTTAAAAGAATTAACAGCTCCCCGTGCAAAACTGGATCTATAGGTCTTGGTTCGAAGCTATCGCAGGTCATAAAAGACTTTGCTAAAATAAAAGACCTATCCAAGCTAATAAAAAAATTGACAGAGTTAGTGAGGGTCATTTTGCAGGGAGCTGTAACTACTGTCTTATAGGCACTTCATTGAGGACTAAATAGGGAGCCCAAAGCCGGGAGAAGCTTTGGAAGAAAAATGCATCGCGCCTGGATCAGATAGAGCCCCAAAGCGCTGTGTTAGGTTAAAACCATCCCGGGAGCTGAATGCATCGAGGAGGATGCGACAATGAGTTTCATTTAAAGAGCGAATTCATTTGCACCCGGGAACAATGAGGTTTTGCTTTTTTAATCAAAAGGCAGACAAGTAATTTCTTAGGCAAGCAAAGCGCTGAATTATGTTACGGGAGATACAATCGTGAGTAAACAGGCGCTGCTGTAATGCAGCTATAAAATATAATATACATGTACATGAAATAAAGGAGTGATTGAACTTGTCATTTAATTGTATTATCAGATTTGTAGCTTGTGCAAGTGTCAAGGGAAATAACACAGTATGCGGGATGGGTCAATTTATTAATTGTGGGTAATTCTTAAGCCAATTCCGGCTTGTGCTATTGTATTTCTTATTCATAAGCATTCAGCCAGCAGCGTGGATAAATAATATCCAGGCAGCAGGTTAGTTTTCATAATCTTTCCATTTTGATTGCTTTCTGCTTGTCTTCTAGGATCAGTGACTGGATCATGCAGTATTTCCAAAGCTCTTTCTGAACATTCGTGACTTCCCAATAACGGAATAAAAGGGTTAATCTATTTCCATGTGAAAATACATCTAATTCTTGCCCATTTCCCGTTCTCCAGACCAGTTCTATTATAGCTGCCTTCAAATTGAATCCCATAAAAACTGTACTCCGGCTAGACCAGCCAAGCTGCTGACCAAATCTTGATCTATTTATTCATTTTTACCCAAATAAAACTTGGGAGCTTTAGCTGAGTGAGAATTCAAACTCCGGTCTATTAAGAGAGGGAAAAAATAGCAGTTAGAGGGGAAGTCTGGGGTTGCTCGGAGTGAAATGGCCTGTCAATAAGTGCTTAAAGTCCAAATAATCGTCCTTATTTTGGAGAGCGGAGGTGCAAAGACCAGGGGGTTTCTCCGGATGCGAGGAGGATGCTCCAGTCTTGCTCCCGGCGGGATTTATCCGATTGGAAAACCCACGGCCCTGGGCAGAGCTGCACGCGCTCCCTGATGGGCTTTTCCACCCAAGGGAGGCTTTAGAGCTCAGCGAAGCAGCTGGATTTCCAGAATATCTCGGGACCGAGGGTGCTCGTGGTAATCCCGTCGCTTCTCCAAGCTCACGTCAGCCCTTCCCGGCTTCCCGGGAGAGCCGCTCTGAGCGGAGCCGCCGTCCCATCCGCTCCCGTGCACCCTGGGCGGGCAAAATAATCTCTTGTATCAGCTGGAAGTTTGGCACATGGAAAAGGGGGATATTTTAGCCATTTCTGACTATTTCTTGAAGGATTTTCCCTCGCCATAGGAGATTTTATTTCAAGGTTCACACTTTGGAGGATCAGGCTCCTGCTGTGGCTTTGGGGTCCCAAGAGGAGCAGATTCCTCCAAGCTCGGGGTCTATTTCCTCTTTATGCTCTGGGCCCTTTTTTTTGCTTTAAATCTATATTTATTCAAGGAAAACTGTTTGTATGTGGATCAGGAAGCCTAAAGGAAGCCCTCTCCTTGTTTGCAGTTTTCAATCTGTGGCTTGAAGGAGAGAATATTTTAATGCCCCTACGAGATTGTACCCGGGTGCCCCTTGGGGAGACAGAAAGATTGGAAAATCTTCATTAAGGCCATGGGAGAAGCAAAAAAATAGAGACAGGAAACAAATGAAAAGGAGACAGCTCTTCATATAATTCATAGCCCAGAATATATTGTTTGGAATATTAGTGGTGGGTCCCATCCCCTAAGATCTGAACGCACTGGAAATGAGGAGTTTTGCAGAGGTTCCCAGATATGCGGGAATTAGGGAATAAATGGAGAAGGTGAGATGAGAACAGGGACTAGAGATGTCCCCGTTCTCTAATTCTTCCTGCTTAAAATGCACCAAGGAAAGAAAAAGGAAGTGTGAGCCGAAGTGCCCCCAGGGTGATTATTTTTGTTTTATTTAAGCAGAGTTTCCACATTTGCAGCTTGTGGCCCCGTCCTTTGCAGATTCCTTTGCAGGTTCCTTTGCGGGAGCCATCCCCGCCGGAGCCGTCCCTTCTTGAGGCTCAACAAGCTCATTTAGATAAGACTCTGCTCCTTCATCTGCAGCCTTACGGCGCAGCGAGTGTCATTAGCGCAGGGTAATTACAGAGAAGTTGATTTTCATTTCGCTCATTGAGATGTTTTCCCCGTCCCTGGGCTGTAGCTACTCATGATAGGAAGGTTTAATCCCGCCAAGGCGCCAGCTGATGGCTCGGGTGAGTCCTCGGGGTCGCCCCGCGCTTTGCAGTTGGGATGGGGATGTCTGCGCCGCGCTGCAAACTCGCTCGCGCGCTGCAAACTCGCTCGTGCAATGCAGCTGCCGCTCGCATTGCAGCACGGCTGCACCCGCTGCAATGCTGCCCCGCACAACCTGGGAACGGATTTTGCTGTTGCTTCCAGCATTTCTGTATTTTGCATGTTTTCTGCAGGACCCGAGAGCCCCTCAATCGATGGAGGGACCGGTCTGAAGCTCCGGCTCAGGGATTTGGTCGGGTCGAGTAATTACACTGTTACTCGTGGTGCTTGCACCGATTTTACGCTCTCCTCCTGGTCACTATCTGTTATTTCCAGAATGGAAAATTCAAAGATCAGAAAGCACCTAATAGCTGGAGAGAGACACCACCTCATAAAAATGTTGTTGCTATCGACTTTGTGGAAGATTTGATTACAAGGAATTGGCAGGGAAATGATTTAATACTAAACATTGATGACTGTAATATCCGAGAGGAATCTGGGACAGTAAGAGGCAAGAAAACGTGTGTTTCCTCTTGCTATGGGTGAGAATCCTGCAATTTATGGGCACTGCAAAGAGCAAGAGGCTCCTCATAACCACACGATAGCGACCAAAATGGTTTGTGTTTTAAGAGATATGGCACAAATTTGACCTAACACACCACAAAAAGTAATTCCATAAGCAGCTGAAACAAATATCAGATTATTTTTCTTCCTTAAAACACTTCATCAGCATCTGCTTCAAGCGAACAGCCATAAATAAAGCAAAATCGCTGCCATTGGACACGTTGCCCTCTTAGCAGCGCTCGCTGGTGCCTTTGGTGCCTTTATCACGATGGAGAGCTTGGAGAGGACATCTCAGCAGCAGCGCACAAAAATATAATATAATTTTATAAAATTTATATAAAAATAAAAAATTATATAATAATTTTCAGTGTTTCCATAGGTCGATGGCCGGGTGAGTCGGTCTGGATGGGCTCTGGCTGCGGATGGGCTGGCTGTGAGTTCTGGTGTCCAGGAGGGGATTGTGGTCACAGGGACGGAGCACCCGGCCTTTTAATTTTAAGCTATGACCAAAATCACACCTTTCACCTCTAAAAATTGGAAATGATCCAGGTGCCGCTCTAGATAGCGAAAAATTCCTTATTTTACATGTTTTCTGCAGAACCTGGGAGCCACTCAAGCGATGGAGGGACCTGTGTCCCTAAGGGCACGGGTGTGAAGCCCACGGATTTGGTTGCTTTGGTTTATTTCACAAACCCTCTTTGATGGTTTCTCCTGAACCTGGGAGAGGAGCCCGGCAAAAACCCCTAGGTAGGAAAAGTAGGGAAAATAGGTGCTATTCCCAAAGCCACCAGGTCAGTTTGTGGGATGAATCCGTGTGCACCGACAGCTCCGTGCGTCCAAACTCAGTGTTTTGGGAGAGTTTCCATATTCCAAACGTTGTCCAGCGGCTGCTGGTCCCATCCACAACACCAGGGCCACCAGGACAGCGGGAGGGACATCCCCGCGGCGCCGGGCCGTGCGCCGCTACGGACACGAGCGCATTAAACGGGAATAAACGGCAATTTAACCGGCACGCGGGCGCCGTCTCCCAAGGTTTGAGGCCACTATTAAATTTGTTCCTCATTAATTTGTGACCAAGGGGATAATGAGACGCCGGCAGCGCCGAGGCTGACACGGAAAGGACGCGCCGTGCGGTCGGATCGGGAATCTTACGCGCTGTCCGCGCGGAAAGGCTTGGCTAAACGCACACACGGAGAGCTCCGCGCCATCATCTTAATGAGCAATTAACGGGCGGGCTCCTAATAATCGAATCACGACTCGTGTCACATCCGTATTTGTTTAACGCCCCGAGTTTGGGCCGGATGCGGTCGCGAGAGCCGCGTTCAATCAGGGCCAATTTAGGCTCCCGCTCGGAGCATCCGCGAGGGATGAGCGCGAATGCCGCTCTCCCATTAGCGCCGTCTCGTCCGCACGCACCGCGTCCACGGGGTTTAATTAGTGCAATTAGCGAGCGGGGCTCGACGTGGGGGGCCATTTGCTCCGGTCCAAAGTACAGACTTTTCTCCAAGAAATACATCCAAGGGGAATTACCCCGTCGTTCCTTTGCTGGTGGGAAGCAGAGCCGTGTTCACACCCGTTGCTCTGCTTGAGGGTGAGAGAACAACCCAGCTCTCCCTCTCCAAAGCCCTGGGCGGCAGGGACATTTTTTTGGGGACATTTTGGGCAATTTGGGCCAGGAGAAGCCACTCAGGGCTAGGGAATGGCTCCTTTCCCGCCCTTAGGAACACGGTCTCGCGCTGCAGACCCCAGTTCCCGCCTTTGGGAAGGAGATCTCTCGGAGGATGCATTTTGGGATGCGGTTGGATCCCGATGCAGTTAGATCCCGATTTTTTTTTTTTGTTATTTTCGTCGTTTTCCTTTTAAACCTCGCGGGCTGGAGCGAACGGGAGGCCACCACGAGCTGCCCCTGACCCGGCTTTGCATACACGGGGGGGGGAGGACGGGGACAACGGGGATGTCCCCAATGTCGCATCCCCCCCCCCAAGTCGAGGCTCCCCCCTCCCCCCTCGAAGTGGGCGTGGCCTCGGCGCCGCCAGGTGCCGCCGATTGGGCGGAATATGCAAATGCGGGCGCTGACGTCACGCGGCCCCGGCCCCCGGCGCGCTGAAATAGGGGCCTGGCGCGGCGCGCGGCCGCGCACTGCTCCGCTCCGCCGGGCC
>JAWLRI010000995.1:6482759-6528458 GCA_034781795.1 Crypturellus tataupa
GGGTCGCCCGCGCGGGGCCGCGGCTCGCCGGAATCGCCGCTCTTCATGGTGTTAATTACCGCTCTTAATGGCGTTAATTACCGCTATTAATGAGGTCCCGCGCTCCCGTCGCCCTGCAAAGGAGGCGCCTCCCGGTGCTTCTTGCGCCCGAACTGCGCGTTTTCCCCTCCGAGGTGCGCGGGGGGACCGGGCGGCATCGCGCGGCTTCCCTGCGCCGCGCGGGAAAGTTCTTGCGCGATGGGCTTTCCCCCCCATAATTTCGGTGAATTTTATAGCGTTCTGCAGGGGTTGGGGCGCGCGGGGCTGTTTTGGAGGCCCCGGAGGGCTGTTGGGGCCGGGGGAAGGGGCAGCCGGTGCCCGCGTGTCCCCGCGCTCCCGGGGAAGGATGCGCGGGGAAGTCGCGCATCTCCCAGCGTGGGGCTCGTTGGGAGCCTTACGCTCCGTTGCCGGAGTTTTTATTTTCTTGTAGCTAGGGAAAAACCCAGTCGCGATGCCAGCTGCTTTGAGCTAATCGCTTAGCCCGCGGTACCCGGGGCTGCAATCCCGGTGGCGGAGGGCGAAGTTGTGTCTGTCCCTCCTCGGCGCGTGTTTTGCGGCCGCTTTGGAGTGATTCGGTGTTTCCTGCCCTCGGGGGGCCTGCGGGGCTGGTTCCCCCTTCCCTAGGCTCGTGGTGCTCCGTGTCCCGGGTTTGCTCGAGCCTCCCGGGGTTTTGCAGGGGTTTTGTGCACGGTCTGTCTCAATATTGGAGCTAAAGTTGTTCTGGAAGCGATTCCAGACACAGGAGAGATGCACCGTGCACTTCGTGATGCTTTAATCTCACACTTGCTTTAAGACGTGGATTTGTTATTAACTATCTATGTTTCCATTTTTTTGCATTATTTTTTGCATTATATCTGCCTTGTGCATGTTGCAAAGAGCAGGTGTGTGGCAAATTGTCCCTTCCTTGGATTTTAAGATTTTTACTAGTCTTTTGTCACTCATTTTACTTATTTTCCCTGTTATATGCAATGTGTTGTTGTTTCTTTTTTTCTTTTTTTCTGAGCAGTGATGCCCACATCAGCTTGTGTTTCTGCCCACAAACAGTTAGTAAAACCTGCCAGAGTTAGCAAGGATGCTCCAAATATCTTGCAATTCGTTCGAACCTGCCTGCTGACTTCCGTGGACTTTGCATTGCAATCCTGTGACCGTATTATTATTCCTATATGTTTATTGTGTGCCACAACACAGACTAGGTCCTGAGATGAGCTGTGACTGCAGAGGGTGCCTAGAGCGATGGCAATGCTCTTCCTTTCAGCATTAACCCTTGCTTGCTACCTATAGTGCATCTGTGTAGCTTGCTTTAGGCTGTTAACATATATTATCTATATTAACGTCCCCTCCTGATGCTCCGAGACGTGTTAGCACAGCCAGTCAGCGTGCAGTGAGCACTATTTCTAAATAGGGTGGAGAAAAATGATTTACAAATTGGAATTAAGCCCAACTAATGCTGTGAGGTTGCCCCTTCTGTTTCCTCCGTTGTGCGCAGCCTAATCCAAGCCCCGTGGTGGTTTCTAGTAGTTGTTTACTAATTCTGCACGGAGCTCACTGCTCTGCTCTTGGTGCTCGGGGATGTCATTTTGAACAGCAAATAAGTCTGAGGTCTCTAGAATTGCAAAAATGTTGCTCTTGTTGGGATGCCAGTAAAGCGTGCAGGATATTTCTGCAAAAAAAGTGGGAAAGGAGCTGTGCAGGAGCTGTTTGTAATGTGATGTTGGACTTGTTGCTTATTGATATAGTGCCTTTGGCTTATTAAACATTTATTTGTAGCCCCTGTAATGCTACATCTGAGCTTTTCGACTGGAATTTAGCAAGCCTAATAAATCCTGATTTCATTCCGAGTGCTCTCAGTTGCCGGTGTTTACGTTAGCACTGAGAAATAGTGCAGCTCAGTCCCTGCTGAGTGGCATGCGGAGGCTATAAACTGCTTTTATGTTATTGACAGAGCCTTTGGGGCAGGCAAAATAGCTAAAACCACCAGGTCTGTGCTGGTGTCAGTGGTCACAGCTCCAAAATGAGGTGCTGCTCCAGGCCTTGATGCACCCTGTAGCAAATACATAGTTTAAAAAGGCTATAAAATGAGTGCTGTCAAGATAAGGTATATTGCTAGTGACTTTATGCAGCTGGGCTTAATTTTGCCATTAGCAGGTGGCTTGTCTTGTTAATGGGCATTGCTCTAAGCAAGCAGTGGCCTCTTGCATGCTCTAGAAGCACCATCCCTTGCTTCATTAAGTGATCCTTGGGTTTTCATATGAATGTGGGTTTGCACCTTGTGCCACTGCAGAGGAAGGTCGAAGCTTCCTCTAACTGCAGTGCAAAACCAGGGTTTGCCCTGGTTTTTATGGGATGTGACGGCGCAATGCGGTGTCCTGCTGCCAGCAAGGGAGGGTTGGGTGAAATACCTGCCTCTTGGGTCCCATTTCAAGCATTTGGGCCATTTGCAGAGCTCTGCTTGGGCTCTCCTGCGGATTTCCTGGGTTATGAGTGTGGGACCATGAAGGAGCCTTGTCCTGGGGATGGGATGGATCCCATACGGTGCTCCAGGATCCGGGATGGATCCAGTTTACTCCAGGCTGCAGTAGCTAATTCAGATGTGACAGATCCCAAGTGCTGCACAGGCACAAACTGGGAACAACCTGGGGACAAATACTCCATAAAACTATCAGAAAATGGGAATTCAGTGCCCAGACGCTGATGGGTGCAAAACAGGACATCAATGTTCATGGTTTGTGCCCCCGGAGCCTGCAGAGCTCCACGAGCAACTGCTAAGTATAGATCTGTGCTGCTGGCTGAAGCTTCTGCTGTGCTGGTGGATCTCAGCTGTGTTTTGCTTGGAGATGATGATGTTTTATGACTGTTCTCTTGTTTCCGACAGACGTGAAATGATGAAATCGAGAAGCTTCTGGTTCTCTCTCGTATTGCTTGGGGTTTTCCCGTCGGTCATGAGGGGATGGATGGAATCGGACCGGAGCAGAAGGCAGGATCCGGATGCGGGGAGGTTGCATCAAGAGGTACTGTAAACCAGCAGCTGCTGCAGCTATATCTCGTTTATTGCTTCTATTTTTATGCTGTCTTCAGGCTTTTGATATTGTGAAAAGAAAACAAGTGAAGGCTTATGTGTATTTGTATTAAACAATTGCTGAGGAGGTCGGTGAAGAAATGCTAATGGTGTAGGAATGGTGAAACAAGTTGTTGCATTTCTTTACTGTGTTGCTATTGTTCTGATGATGAAATTTTACACCTGTTAATTGTCAGGATGCAGCCTTTGCCTCCCAGGCTTAACTAATGCTTATGAGGGGTCTTTGTCCTGGTTCATGGGATTTTCCAGGCGAAACCTGGAAAAGTCCTTTTGCTGCTAAGCTCAAGGGAAGCCCTAGCAGCGAGTGCCCTGCCACGGCTGGAGATGCCCCGTTGGCTGGTGGTGCAGAGGTCTGACCCGAACGGGGCATCTCATTGGGTTGGCAGCTCCTAAGTGTGGGAGCCCTGGGCTCCTGCTCCGGAAAGCCGGAGGCATCGGATCAAGGAGAAAAATCCAGAGCTGCCTCTGCCAAGAGCAAAGTGATGGATGCTGGAAGACCTCTTGTTAGCTCCTGGCTCTCATACACTTGAGGAGTTGCCCAAATGCTTGGAAATGACGGGCGGTGGGAGCTGAGAGAAAAGGACTTTTCAGTATTTATATTTTTCCCTCAGACATTTAAGTAGGATAAACTCATAAGTGTCAGCTCAGTTGTGATCATTTCATGGAATCATGCAGCAGTTGCATCTATTTTTAAGTCTTGGGATATAGTTCTACTGGGAGAATCACAATTTTCCTGGTCCCCTCCTATCTACAAATACCCAGTTGTGTGCATTGCTTTAATAGCATGGTTGAGACAGGTTCTTAAAAAGGTTCTTTGCTACTTAGCAAAAACTGTCTTGCTGGAAAGTGTTTTCTGTGGAGTTAGTGCTGATTCCGATGCTCTTAGTTGGGGCTCGTGCTTTTTCCTTCAAGGTTTTATTTTTATGTAAAGGCAACAAAATCTGTTCTTCCTGCCCAGCTCACTTTGCTTTTTTTGCTGCAGAGAGCAATGCAGTGTGCTGGCACTGTAGTGTTAAACTCTTGTGTTGCCCCAATTGCTTTTGCCTTATACTGGAAATAATGTTTTGTATGTGTTATCACATACGACATATGCAGTTAACATCCCTTGAAGTTTTTACAGTTGTAATCTAGATTTTTGAAAAAGTGGCTATGCAGAAAACCCCTTATGTTCTATAAGAAATAGTGGTTGTACAGTCCAGATCCAGACAAATTTGATTTCTGAGACTGGACTAGTTTTCAGTCAGGTTACTGAAACTAGGGACTCGGTTGTTAATTTAAAAAGAGTCTATTTTTCTTTTCAGTAAATGGCCACTTTGCCTTTTTTAGAATAAAAAGCTGTTGAAATTCTTTTCTAAACACTTTTTTCTTTGTATTTGCAATACATCTCACATGCTGGAACCGTAGCTGTTCTTGGCTTGCAGAACCTGCAGTGTCTTGGTTCATGGCCTTGGAATGGGCAACAGTTGGTTACTGTGACATGTTGCTCTATTCATGAGAAATGCCTTTAATTACCAAATACATGGCTTGATTAATATGTAATTCCATTAACAGATGTTTTAAACATCAAATCAAATAGCCAAGCTCCTAAGCAATCACTGAAATGACTTAAAAATATGTAAAGGGTTAATTTTTAGGTCAAATAATTTGAAGGATGCTCTCATCTAAAATTCCTGCAAACTTCATCGAAGTGAGTGCTCAGGTATGGGTCAGCGGCCTTGAGTAATACTTGTTCTGATCTAAATAGGAACAAGTTTACTGAATCAAAAACATTGCTTAATTTATGTTCAGATTGCTAAATCGATTTCTTCATGGTCTGTGGTAGAATTATTGCAGTTGTGCTTTGCATTTATAAAGCAAAAATAAGTCTGGAGGCCACAGGCTGCAATATGAAGCTCTTTGGATGAGAAATTAAATCTGTGACACGGTAGTGTTGTGTTTTCCTGATGCTCAGCCTCCTGCCTGTCAGATTTGCAGGGTGCTTCTGAGGAGAGGTTTATTTTCTGCGATAGTTTTAGTCTTGATTAGAACAGTGATAAACATGCATATGTATGCAGGGTAAAATTCTGTGGGTGTACAAGGAAATAAAATGGAAAACATAATTAAAAGGGTGATGCAAGTTGTTAATTGGAGAGCTGTGACTTGCCTGGTCCATGTGGAAAATAGTGCAACTGTTTTTGCAATGTGAAGTTCTATGGGGTGATGCTAGGGAGCACTGGAAAGCCCTCGAGTTCCTGGGGGCTGTGTGGATTTCTATGGAATGGGAAAGCTCGGCTTTCTTGGGATAAGCCATTGTGGGACATGACCAGAGGAATGCAGTAGATTTTTCCAGAAAATCCCTATGGAAAAGCAGTAGGACTGCTCACCTGAGGTCCCTGCAGGGTCACCTGTGCTGGCAGCTCAGACTGTTTTTCCAAACTGTTGGACTGTTCCCTAAAAGCATCTTTCAAAACATGGCAATTTGGCAGCCAGCTGCTATTTTCAGTTCTGCCTTCGGGGTGCTCTTATGCCAAAACCCAGACTTTTTGCAGCAGTTTGGCTGGTTTTGCTGGGTGACACTGCGGGTCATTCTGCTGCTGCTGGGAGCGCAGGAATTAAATCCCATTCCCACTTCGCAGGGCTCTGCTTGCAGGGAGCCTGTTGGGGATCCTTGGAGCTGGAGAGTGTGGAAGTGCAGGATAATCCGTGTTGGTTCAGGTGTGCTTGGTTTGCCTTAAATTGCTAGAGGAAGGCTTTGGATGTCATGGATAGCTGAGTTATTAGTCTGGGCGGTAAAACCACAGTGAGACTCTCTAGAAGGGCTAATCCCTTGTGCTTGGATTTGTGCTCAGTGATTTCTGCCACCACCTTCCTATTGAGGAGCAGTGAGGTGCCCAAGCGGAGCATCCTGTATCCGTATCCCAGGAGCATCACCTGGAAACACGATGCAGTGACATGGCCCTTCCCAGGTCTTGATACCCCATTGCCACCAGTGTCCCCTCCAGCAAGGCCCTTGTCCCTGTGGATGCCCTTGGTGTCGCATTTGGGTTGCAACAGCCATGGCTGAAACATAAATGAGATGATGGACCAGTCTGTAGTAATTCCTTGGCCACTTGTATCCATGATTTTGTCTTTTGTCACCTTATGCCTTAATTCCAACACCAGCCTCTAAGTAGCTATACTAATGCTTAAATTTGCTTTATATTCAAGGTAGAAAATGTGCTTTTTATAAAAATGCTATAGCTTTCCCATGGGTGTTTGGAAGGCAGGGGCTTTGCAGGATACCCATGCCATGCAAGTCCTCACTAATGAGCTCCGAACTGCTTAAAATCAAGGTAGGAAACACCCTGTCCTGCCCTGGGACCCTGGTAGCAGCCCCACTTGGCTGGGAATATCAATTAATGCAGAAACTGCTAATTAACTACACGTTCTTAAATGATATTGCACAAACCGGTTGCCTGTTTGGGGACCCCCTGCCCAAGGAGGGCTCTGGGGAGCACGGCACAGACCTGGAAAAGCTTTTTTTGGTAAAAGCCTTTGCTTAAATTGAGGCAGACGTAATTTTAGAGCATGAGCTTGCGGTAGGACAGGCACAGTGTATCAATTTTATAGGCAGCTGAAAACCTAATATCCTGGTGTTTATTTTAAGAGTTATTAGGAGTGTGCTCTGCGCTGTGTTATGTGCTCTTCCCCCTTGTAAGTCAGCTTGGAGAAGGGGAGAATCAGCCTTGAATTCAAATCTGTGCAGGTTAGTCTGTTCCTGCTTTATTCCTTAGTGATGGGAAAGGGAGGCAAAGCAGGACTCAAATTTCTATTTGTATTTCTTTATGTACCACTAGCTCACTCTGTTACCTGCTTTTATGTGGTATCTCTGACAAGCTGTAATGCTTACTCCAGACAAGGCTAAAAATAGACTGATTTTTACGTTTTGAGGAGAAACTTTTGCTCCAAATCCTGGTTATCAGTGTATTTGTGCTTGGAGGTGCTGTGAATCCTTTCTGGTGCTTGGATGGATGAGGCAGGGGCTCTTCCATCCCAAACCTTGCCTGTCCTCTGCAATATCCCCAAAGGATTTAATAAAACCAGTGTCTTATGGAATGCTATTAGGCTTGAAATGCCCAAACTCAAACACTGGATGATTTAGAGCCAGACAGTTATTGCATATTTGAATAAATGCAAACTAAAATGTGCAAAATGACCATTTATACTATGTAGCTGGCAGTGGTTCGGTAGTGGGAACATGGGCTATCGGGATGCCTGGTGAGTTATTTGTAGGTACAATTTAAGGAGGAAACCCAACGTTTTGGGGAACTTGTCTGATCTCTCCTGCTGCATCAAAGCATCTTTGCAGACCTGGGTAGACCTGATGATGGCCTTGCCCCTCAGCTCCTCCACTGTGTGCGATGCCTTCCAGGACCGAAGTGATGCTTTATTTTTCCCTTCATCTTCCCATATTGTGTCCTGCCTGGTACCCGAGTGCTGCATCCTCCAGGTGCCTGGGTTTTGGGGTGCCCAGCTTGGCGCTGAGCTGTGACACTGACCTGCAGGAATCAAAAAATCAGTTCCTCCTTGTTATGTTGCAGTTGAGTGACTGGAAAAATCCTATCCGGCTTGGAAAGCGCTGACATATTCCTAAGGAAGAGGATAAGATCAGAGTGAAAAAGTACATCTGTAAATACGACTGCCTTTGGTTAGCTTGCCTATGATGTGGAGGAGCACTAAATTTTCTGATACTGTTTTCAGAAGCCACTTAACCTTAAGAGAATAACTATTGATGAGTCTTTTTTTTTCCTCCATATGTAGTGCAGAGCCCCTTCAAAAATAAAGGCTGTGGCAGCAGCTTCAGAAAAGGCAGTTCTGCTTAAAGAACATGCCATTATCCGGCAGGGGAATTTTTAGATATTCAGATTAGGGAGGCTGCATCTGCATACTTAGTTTCTACAAGAGGCTTCCCCGTGGCAATGTTGAGGTTTAGGGAGTTGTTCCTAGGTTTATCGTGTGAAGTTGGGAATGGTAGTGGGTAAAATCAGAGTAATTACCTGAAGGAGCTGCTGTGTGGATGAGCAGATGATGTAGGGGATGGAAACGGGAGGGCATCGGTGCTGTTTGTACCAGCACAAGCCCCATTCCAAAGCTTCCTCGTGTGCTTTCTGCAAGCTTCCTGCATGCTTTTTGCCTCTGCCTTGCTCAAAGTGCGTGTTCTCTGCCTCAGCAGCGCTTTCTTTTTGAAAATACATCATGTTCGTGGCTCCGAATGGAACATCCTGGTCGTTAAAGCAAACTGCAGCTTGTCCTACCGGCTGCAGATGCTGCAGCCTGTGCAGAGCTCCTCACCTAGCGATGTGCTGGGTGTTACTGCAATTTGCTTGATCTCATTTAGGACAGAAATTTCTGGGATTATACCCTATTAATAGGAGCTATCACTTTATTGCATGAGCTGTGACTTTGCCTGGAAATTGAGGTTGATCCTGAGAATAGATCCCAGGAGACTTGATGCATTCAGCGGTGACATCCAGATTGGAGCTGGATGTTACTGGAGCTGTGCTCCATCCTGCCTGCAAGCACAGCCTGTTCCTTGGGAAGTATCCCACGGGATCTCGCTACGCTCCAGCAATACAGATAACCGTGGCTGGGGGTGTTTTACCCATTCTCTTGCATCTCTTCCACCTGCTGCATCGCTCGGAGCCCCTGCACTCACCTTGGCTTGGGATCATTAAGGAGGAATCCCTCCCTGGGGCTGCATCCGTGTCAGTACTGAGGGCAGGGCTGGGAATTGCTGCATCTTGGCACTTTGGTGCCTCTTGGGCTGCTCGCAGGCTCCTTCCAGAGGGAATGTGTGGGGAGGAGGTGCCTGTGGGGCTGCAGCTCAATGAGGGCAAATCCTGTGCTCAAAAATAACCGGAAAGCAGCAGCAGCAGGAACTTGTCTGCCCTGATATCAGACCTGGTGGTGACTGCTTAATTATCAAGTTTGCAGAACGTGCTGGTTATTTATGTTGGGGTGGAAGAAGCGATGTGGCAGCGTTAATGTCCTGAAAGAGCAGAAGTGCAGGGAGCAGGGAACAACAGTTACTTATGGGGAAAATCGAGAAATGGTCTTTTTCCTGTCTATATTATGGAATTGTATATGTGCCTTGTGCATAACTTACAAAGTGGAGCAACATGAGCCAATGTGGTGTATGACAGTGTTAGACTCTGCATCTGACCTCCTTGCAGGGTTGGTTTTAGGGCATGGAGCCTTTTCCCATGATGTGTGTCCTGTCCCATCCTCAAACTGGGAATTCCCAAGGTGCTGGCAGTGCCGTGCGGGATGGACACAGCCCTTTGGCTCTGGCACTGCATGGGGAGGATGTCCCATACGCCAAAGCATCTGTGTTTTCAATTTCAGCAGCAAGTTAAAACAATTCCCTTTAAAAGGCTGTGCTAAGGGTGCATTTTTCCAGATATTCTGCACTTTAATGTTTAGTCACAGTTACGGGATCTGGGTTACTAGATTGCTCATAGCCATACGCAGCGGCTCTGCTGCTGTCGTTCCATACGTGCTGCCAGCAGCTCCCAATTTTGGAACCTAATGATATTTGTAACCTGCTGTAGACGGTTAATATGACCTACCGAAAAGCTAGATTGTGTTATTTGCCTTGCCTGGAGGAGGACTTCGGGGAGAGCGTGTTCCTGTGCCTGCATCTCGTCCCCAGGGTGTTTTAAAGCTCATGGAGCCCCTGCTTCATGCTGTGTTTCCCAGTGGATGCTCCTGGGCTGGCTTTCCTTTGGAATGCCCTCTCCATGCTCCTGCCGCAATAATTATTTCTTCTTGTTAGAGGTTTTCCCTGAATTTGATTTTGTTTTGCCTAGTCACTCTTGGGCTGCAGAGAAAAGAGGTGTTTATTAAGAGATCCCCCTTGAGGGATTGGAATTAGACCTGGAGATCCAGGCTGATGGTGCTGGCAGTTTGGCTAGAGCTGTTTCTTGAGCTTGGGAGATCCTTGGCCATCTTCCAAGTCAGGAATTAATTAGTCTTTAATATGTTAGTTTTGCCAGTAACACAAAGCTAAGGAGCTTGCAGGAGTGTGGTCCTTTATCCCTGCCAACTTGGTGCAGTTTGAACAAGCCCAAATGGTCAATTGCTGATTACCCTTGGGATGATAAAGCTAATTTCAGATGACCCTAAGAGGAAAAAATGATATTTAGTGCAGTGGTTGTTTTCCTGGGTTACTCTTTTAAAGATACTCAGGTCCTGGACTAAATATACCAAGATATAAAGTGAAAATCTGGTCCCCAAAGCACCTCTCAAAGCCTTTCAAAGTCATGGGGAGGGAGGAGGATGCTCAAATGAACGTGGCTCTCCTGGACCCTCTTTGCCTTGAAGCACAGAGCTGAAGCCAAGTCCTCAGTTTTCCTTAAATGCCCCAAATCCCAGTCCGTAGTGAGGGTTTGCCTTGGAATTTTGGCCTGTTTTCCTCACCCTTGAGCATCTTTGGTTGAGGGAGGAGGCAGCAGCTTTGGATGCTGCCTGTTGGTGCAGGCATTGCTATAACCATCAGTAAAGTCATTGATGCCACCTTGTTCCCAAACACGGAGATTGTTCCATCTGCATTAGCTGTGGACACCCAATAACGTGCTTGTAGACACCCAATAAGGTGTTTTTATCCCCCCGTGACTGTTCCCATGGGATGTGCTCCACTGCAGAAGCGCCCGGCTTGGCTGCAGGGCCGTGATTCAGCTTTAATCAGGAGGCTCCAATGCCAACCGGCTCCTGTGGCTTGGCAGGACATCAAGACCCCGTCTTTGCGAGACGGATGTCCCCTCCTATGAGAGCAGGGAAGGATTTTGTGCAAAAACCCCTGTTAAATTGAGTGCAGTTTGCCCAGGTGTCTGATGTGCAGCTTTTCCATGCAGCAGCTACAGTGTGACTGCAAAGAGGGGGGGAAAAAGCTGTATTTCTGACCCTTTTTCCTTCTAAACCAGCTGGCAGTAGCAGTTGTACTCAATGACGCTACATCTGCAGTCAGGTACTACCTCTGGTTTTAGTAGTCTCTGGAAATGCAGTTTTTCAGTAGATGGGTGTCTTGCAAAAAGCAATACAGGAACAAGCAAACTGCATTGATTTGCACCTCAGCGATGGTTAAGCACTTCTGTTAGAGGGGCTTTTTGTTCTGCATTCAGTTAACGTCTCAAAGGAGGAAAATAGTTGCTAAAAGTAAGGCTGGACAAATGAAATGATCTTAATAGCTAAATGGTGTTTAAAGTCATTTGCAGCCCATATTCAGGGAGAAGCTCTGTGGAGGGCGTGCAATCTGAAGCAAATTTCTCACTTCAAAACATATGACTTGTTCTATGACCAAATTAGATCTTTAGTTAAAGGAATTTGCAGTCATTAAGCGGTGCCCAAGAAGAAATTACTTCTAACCATCTGCTTTATGGCTTCTGCTGAAAACTCCTCCTCAGGCTGCGCATCTGAGTACTTCTGTGTCATTTTTATCAAAATAGTTTGGGTCTTTCCTAATAATATGATTAAAACACTGGTTTTCACTTGCGAGCAATCCCTTGCACTTTATGGAATAGGATTCTACTGCTTTTTATCAAGAGGTTTCCAAAGTAATAGTGACACAGTGACACTTGTGGCCAGTCCTGCTCATAAAGCATCTTACCAGCCTGTTCTGTCCTTAGCAGAAGGGATGTCTTGTATTCAGCATGCTGCAAAGAGGAAAAATTAGTATCAGCTTCACTATTTTTGTTACAGAAGAGGTTTTATTGGACACAGCATCTGAAATGTTGGATATTTTCTGTGCTGTCAGGCTCCAGCATTTTTCCTGTGGGTTTTCCTCATTCCACATATATCTCCAGAGTAGGATGCTTTAGGGGTCCTCAAGTGTAGATGCTTTATCAGCCCATGAGAACTTATTTCTTGCAACTCGGGCTTTTTCTCCTCTTGTATTCCCATCAAGCCTTTCCTCTGAACCTTGCATCTGCTTTTTTAGCTAGCTTAAATTCATCAGAGCTCATAATTATAAGGGGAACAGAGTAAAAGGAGGGAAACTTTGAAGACCAGCCTTTGTTTCCCAGCATCCGTGCGCTCCTTTTCATGGGAACACCAAAAAGATCTTCACTGTGAGCAGAGCGGACGCTTAAATGTTTTATGGTGCGTGTTTGTCTGCCTTTTGATCAATGTAATAGTTGTAATTAGGTTTAGTGTTTCGAAGCCCTTGAACTGCAAAGAATTCAAACGGCTTGTTGGAGCGGGGGACTCCAGGGGGGCTTTAAAAGTCCCCTTCCCTTTTGCACGTTTTACATGTGCGTGGCCTTAATGAGAGCAGCTCGAGCTGCGTTTTTTCTATGCTGTGCCCCACCTTGCAGACTAATATTTGAAAGGCTTGAGGGGTCCCTGGGGGATAACTGTCTACATATCCCGGAGCTTTGCTGCATAAAGAGGATAAATGCTTTGAAGTCTGTGCTAATCCTGACTGCCATTTGCCATATTTCCCTTGGTTGCTGATGGGGATAACTAGGTATTTTTTAGCAGAAATAGCCACCCTGAGTTATTCACCACCCCTTGATGAGCTTAGGTCTAGGGTCACCAATACCTGCTGCTTTCATCCTGTTTGGGTGAAATATCTGGGTCTTGACCTAGCAGAAGAGAAGCTGATTAAGTGCAATATCCCTGAGTAGGGATGATGAGCAAGGGATGGATTGTCACCATGGCCAAGAGGTGACACCAAGAGGTGTCTGTAGCCCTTTGGGCCAGAGCATCCCTGGTGCTGGTGCCCATCGGCTGCATCTCCAGCCCCATGGATGGATGCCACACTGCCCAGTGTGCCCCGTGTATAATAACACCTCTTTGAATAAAACATCTCACTTGGAATTAATTAATACTGCCTAATGCTTTCAGGTTGCAGGAGTTCACTGAGCAGGTGCTGTTGTTGCTTCCACAGGCTGATTTTTTCCTTTTTCCCTTTGTTTCCTTTTATGTTGGTTCACTTCAAAGCTCCGTATTTTCTCCTGTGTGCTCCCGTGGCAGCTCTCGGTATTTTCTATTAACCCGGGGCAGGACTTGCTGTACTACAGAGAGGGGCTTTGAATGTGTTGCGTTAGAGCGAGCTGTACATTTTGCTTCCCTTTGTCTACGCATCGTCTGCAGGGATGGGTTTGATTTTAAAGAAAATACAAATAAAACCGTAACGTGCATCAAGGGGGGCAAAAAATGCAACCGTCTGGGGAGGAACTGATGGGGAAGGAGCTTTCAGACCTGGGAGTGGGTTATGGAGCAAGAGCTGCTCTGGTGCAGCTGGAAAAGCAGCTGTTTCCCAGCCCAGGCTTGTTGCAAAGCAGCTGCTGTCACCGTCTCCCTGTCCTGGCTCCAAGATGCAGTTTGAATAATGGAAATCACGTGCATTTGCAATTAATTGATAAATAATTTTCCTGCTTGGAATTAAGCATGTCCCTTGAGTCCCACCATTAATATAAGCCCGGTATTGTCTGGAAATGCAATATCCTCTCTGACTTTTAAGAAATTGCGTTTCATAAAGTTTCGTGATTGGAGATAGTGGCGATGCTTCATGAGGAATGCTGCGAGTGATGGGATGTGCGGAGGTTGAAATGAGCTGAGCAGGAGCAGCCTGTTTGTTTTGATTGAAAATGCAGATTCTTGAGCAAGTCTCTGCTCGGGTGCTCTAGCTGCTTCTTTCCCCTAAGCCCCAACTCTTGGTGTAATATAATAGCCCTGGGCTCCCTCTTATTGATGTAAAAAATACTACTTTGAAGAGAGTGTTTGCTGCCTTGTAACCTACCCCAGAATGGTGAATCATTGTGGGTGGCGTACTGATCTATTAAATATTTGTGGAAAGGCTGAAATCCTTGGGATTTGTCCACAGAGATTGCACAGAGCATCTAAGCACTGCAACTGGGGCCTTGGGGTCTGTGTTCATGTTGCCTTCAACAGTTCTGATCTTTAAAAAAATTCTCTTTTTCCTTCTAGGACTCCAGAAAGCTTGAAGTCACAAGAAGAAAAGGTAGGAAAAATACAATTTACTTCTGATATATTTGTCTATATTGAGTGTTCTTGCAGCAATTTGTGGAAACAAGGCTGAGTTTGGAGCCTTGCGAGGGTTCCCTGCAAAGGTCTGGATGTTCTGGAGGAACAGGAATAAACCCAGCAACGGATAGGGGCTTTTCCCAAACCAGTGTCGTGTTGGAGGTGTCCAAGAGAGGGTTTGCCATGTGCTGGGGCAGCCCTTGAAGTTCTGAGATAATTTTGTGACGCTGCAGGAGGCTTTGGAGCGGCTGGAGAGGAGCATCTTGCGGGGAAAACACACCTGGAAGAGGAGGTTGATGGTGTCGGGAGGAAGGACGGAAGGAAAGATGGGAATCCCAGCCATCAAAGGAGCTTGTGCTGTTTGTTATTAATTTTGAGTTGGTTTGGCAGATGTTTTCTGGCTCATGCAGCCCCTTTCCTGATCTATTTACTGGGTGACACTTGGCTGTTAAATGGGATATATTTGGTTTTGCTCTGGATGTTTTTCCCATGGCTTTGGGTATGCATTATTTTGGAAGGAGGTTGTAAATACGCTTGTTCTGGTGCGTGTCGGGTCCAAGTATAACTTGTCAAATGAGCAAAAATCTGCTTTTTTTTTAAATCATTCCTGCTGTAGAGATGTCTGCAGGTAGGAGCTCTGCAGGCTGGGGAGGCTGAGCCTGCAGAGACCTGAGCTGTTGCAATGTGTGGTTGATGCTAAAGGTAGAGGACAGGTCAACTTGTTTATTTGGTCAGATTTCTGATCCTTTTTCTACAAGAAGAAATCCAAAGATAAGAGCTGTAGCAAACAAGCCTGTTCATTATCCCACATTCATGGATGAACTTGATGGAAAAAAAGTGGGAGATAAGGGGCATTTCTGCCTCACACTTTTCAGAGTATTTTCTTCCTTTTGAGTAATAGATTGGGTTCCTTAGGCTGAAGGCAGGTGCTCTTTCTAAAGCAAAGAGCTGTGATGCTTTGTGTCAGAGGACCCGAATTCCCCTTCTGTGGGAAGACCCAATTCCCTTTGGAATGCAGATGGAAAGGGCAGATATAGATGATCGAAGCTTAATCGGGTTTAATGCATCTTGCATTGCTTTTTCCTAGCTGAGGATCCAGCCCAAGCACTTAAAACCAACTTTTAATTTGTTTTTGTTGCTCGCAATTACCTGCTCAACAAACGAGTGTCAAAGGAGGCTTTTTAAAGCATTCAGGCACGAAATGAAGCTCATTGCTTCCACTCTGCTTGTCCAAATAAGTTTAATAAGATGCAGCTCCGGATTGATTCAGAGTGACATCGAACTGCCATAAAGGCTTGAACTTTGCCCACTTTTTTGCATTAAAAGGTGGAAACCATTTGTTGAAGCATTGGAAGTTCTCTATTGTGCAGGTCATGTTTGGATTTATTTATGGTGTGTGATGGTTCTCCCCTCTCCTCAAAGCTCTAGTGAGTTAGTGCCTCTTGGTGAGGATTGATAGAGCAGGGCACGTGTTGAGTTTTTATAAGTTTTATTGGAAATCTAAGGGGTTGCTTGAGTTGGCCATGGTGGAGCATAGTCTGCAGCTTAAGTAATATTTCATTACTTGCCACTTGACATCAATTCTCATGTCCTAGATGAAAAATTGACTTGTGCTTATAAAACTATAATGACCCTTAGAAATTCTATTCATTCCTTCCTTTCCCCGCGCACATGTCAAGTTTTCAGCTATCCATGGAAGATGAAAGGGGCCCAAAACTCAGCGGGAATGGTAAGTTTCTGGCCTTAAACCCATCATAAATACAATGAAGCGATCAGATGTAATCACTCTTGTCAGAAATCACCTAATAATTTCTTATCCCACTGTTTTTCCCAATTGCTAGAGTGCACAAAATTTGTTTTTTTTTTTTTTTCCCCCTTGATCTAGTTGAAATCCACCCAAATCAGTAGCTCTGCCCATATGTCTCTAAAAACATTAAATTTGGCAATCTGAAGAGCACTGAGCCTGTGGAGGCTCTCTGCACCCTCGAACATGCGGTGTGTGATGTGAAACTGAAGTTCCCAGCACAGATTACACCTTACAAATACCTCCCCTGCAAGATCACAGGTAGCAGTAATTTCTTTCTCTGTTTATTACACAATTTTTTTAGCAAATACTTTTCCAGCCTTCACTCACGCAGAGGTTTGTGTGTGTCTCAATCTCAGCAGATTTGTTTTCATAGGGTTTTTTATTATCTGGATTCTTCGGGGCATATGTTGTCAGTGAATTGCAATCTGTTGCCTGGAGAAGGATATTTGACTAGGTCAGAAATATAATCTAATGTTCAGCTCTTGTTTTTCCAAGTTGGAGAAACTGCAGTTCTTCAGCGTTATTTGTATTCATCCCTCTTGAACGTTATTCTACAAATACAAGATGCAGTAGTGGGTACCCAGTTTTTCAATGTTGGCTTGGGAATAGGTAGAAATAATGAAGATTAAGATCTCTTCTAGGAGCTGTCAAAGACATTTTCAGCTAGCACTTTTTTCTAGAGTGAGGCTAATCCGAATGAAGGGGGGAGAAGGTTAATCACGTTCTTACGTATCTGTCCACCATGACATTTAATTAAAACTTGACATATTTCTTGGCTTTATGTGACAAGAGCTAACAGAGGGGGTGAAAGTGGGAGGGGAGAAGAACCCAACATCGTCCAGCTCATTAGCTCATGTTAGGCACAATAGGGAATTAAACAGAAAATAGATGATCCTGGATGACCTTGTAGGTGTTTGCAGACCTGGGGCTCTGGACAAGGGTGAATTGCTGCAAATAGTGTGGGCCCTTGATCACAGCTCATTTTCTAACATAGTGGTGACTCTAGTGATAGTGTTTGGCTTCCAAGTTGGTTTATTTCTTATTTTTGAGTCAATGCAGTACTTCTGAAAAGGCAAATCCAGTCATGGCTTAGCCCAGTCTTGCCAGTAACCATAGGAAACCCGGTGTGAAAAGCATCCAGCTGCCTCAGAAAACTGTTTACTGCTGGAAGTCTATATATAAAAAGTTTTGCAAACTTAATGCTCTTGTAAGTGAATACATCAGTTTCTATATTTAAATACTTCGGGGTGGAAGGAAAGACTGGTTCATGGCAGAAAGGGCACAAATATTTATTAAGTATATACAGTATTTGGCAGAGCATCGCATTGATGGACCTAAAGGAGGTGAAACCAACTACCTGAGCAGCAAGGAGCCAGGCAGCTGCTGCCAGCAGCAGGTATTAGAGATGCTTATAGGCAAGCTCTATATATACATAAATATATAAATATATATGCACGTGCCAGGCTCCCTGGATGGGCAAAAGAAGAATGAGGAGCCAACAAACAGGAAAGCTAGGAGACTTTCTGAGGATTTAAGAGGGGGTGGAAAAAAATACCTATATATATATGAAAAATACTGTCATTCTTCATAAATACACACCCCCCACGCAGGGTTTTGAGGCTGGATGTGTCTGAAGGCATCTGTATTTTTCCATCTGAAAGCAGGCTTGGCCGTGCTGCTCTGGCAGCTGAATAATGGGCTCGTGCTGCTGGCTCCTCTGTCAGGACTTGTTGCCACATCCTGCTGGCTGCTCCACAGCAAAACACGAGGTGCGGATTGAACAGGAAAGCAGACGTGTTCCTGCTCCCTCGAGCTGCATCCGTGCGCTGGTGAGGTGGGATCTTCCCACAGGGATTGCAAGGAGGATCTTTGGGAACCTTGTGCTCCGGTGGGTTCGCACTTGAGTTGTTGGCTGCAACTTTGGGAGCAAGATGCACCAAGCCAACATCATGAGCCAGGCTTTGCAGAGCAGCGAACAGCAAATCGGAGTTCACTGAACAGACTTTGCGCTTTAGGCTATGCGAGGGTTTTAGGTCAAAAGCGTGCAAAAAATACCATTCTTTGTACCCATTCATATGGGAATTGTCTCAGTAGGACAAGTCCTGAGGAATAAGGAGTCTTCAAATGTTTGAGATGATCTCGTGGTCCCCTTGGGAGAGATGGCAAGACAAAACAGCTCCCTGCTGCAGTATCCATCCTAAACTGCAGCAGTCAGACAATGCAGGAATGGTAAAATTGGAGCAGAAATAATGCCAGAGTGATGAAAAAGAGCATGATTTAGGGAAAGCAAAGCGTGTTGCAAGTGTTTTGTGGTTGCTGCTACTTTGTACCTCGAGGAAGAAGCAAAGAGGAGGAGAAACTTTTCTGGATTTGGCAGCAAGCCTATGAAGAAAAATAGGGAAAAGGAGCCAAAGCAAAGCTTGGAATATGCTGCAGGGCAGCAGCAGAACGAAGCGTTAACTCTGGGATAGCAAAGCTGTATGCGAATGAGATCTCTGCAAGGCAGAAGATGGATCTGACACGGTGCGGAGTGTTTGGATGTGGAGACTCTGGGCATCCAAATGCAACTGGGGATGACCGAGGCCTGTGGAGCTCTGTATTCTGCTGCATCTGTTCCCAAGGGGTCTGTGCTCAAAAGCATCTCTGCTTTTGCCAACCAGAGCCCTGCTGCTGCCTGCAGCCCTGGCGTGACCGTGTGCTCGGTGCACGCAGCATGTGCAAACAGGCACCAGCACCTTCCCATCCCACACTGGCCCGTGCCGTGGGTAGAGCAGAACTGGCTGCTGCACTGGGTTTAAGACGCCCTGTCCTCTTTTAAGAGCAGGTAGTAGGGGCTTTGGACAAGCTACTGGTGTCTCAAGCAGCCTTGGTGGCCGGGTTGAAGTTCAGAGCAGGTTTGCATGTGTGTTTGGGGTTGTTTTGGAGGCTGTATGTCTTTCCTGATGAAATACTTGTTTCCCTTCCACGCATGGTCCTGTTACACGAGTTATGGCAGCGGTGGCCATGGAGTCTGGCTGGGATTGAGGCTGTTGGAAGGGGCAGAATCTTTGGCGCTTGGAGATTTGGCGTCTGGAAATGTGGCATTTGCCAAGCAGCTGTAAACCCACCTGCTTTGCAAGGGTTAAATGATAAACCAGCAGCAGATGCTTTTGATGTTGCAGTGTTTGCATATTCACACCACTAGCATTAAGCCAGACTATGCAGCATGACTCCAATTCAGCCAGGTAAATAACCCCCCAGGCTCAAGTTCTGGTAGCTTAGGGGCTCCCTCAGCCTCTTGGGTCCTCATTTTTAAATGCCCTGCTAGTCTATTCAGTATATGAGTGCATGGTATATTTTTCATTACGGACCTGTGTTAGGGTTCAGCGTGCTATTTCCTCCTCAACTGAACCATAAGGCCGAGTGATTAGGTTAATATTTTCTGAGCTTCGACTCGCTGCCTGAATCAGAGAAAATAAGGCAGAAATGACCCTTGTTTTGTGCCTCCTCAGTGGGCTGGTTATAACCAGGTGGCCGCAGCCTGTGATAAATATGTAAATATTTAATGCAGCTTGGAGCAGCACTGTGTAATTTTTGCTTTTTTTGGGTAGAAGTGATGGCAGAGCAGGAATTCCTAGTCCTAAGGCCAAAATGAAGCGCTGGGTTTTGCAGCAGGGCTGGCATTGATGCTGCACTCACCTCTCCTCAAGGTGCCCAACTAAATGGGCTTGTTACCACCATCCACCACAGCAAGATCCTACAAAATCCCGTAGGATCCCTAAAACGGTGCCATTCCTCCACTTCTGTGGCTGCCAATTTCAATTATGTTTTTTTTCAATTGTTTTTCAATCATTATTTTTCAGGGATTTCTTTGTAAATGTGCTTTTTGGATTTTGCGTTTCCAAACAAGATTTCCCCTTGCTAATTAGTGCGTGTCAGTATGTTTCTAATAAGAAATTATGATCCTGTAAAATGGTCCAGTTGTTCTTGGTGTTTGGGAAAGAAAAATCTGCTGCATACAAGGTAATGTAATTACTTTTCTAAAGGACTTTTTATTATGCACCTAACTGCGCATTTACTGTACTTGATAGACCAGAATAGAACCCGAATAGGATGAATAAGCCATCTTGGTCCACTGGGTAAATAAAGCAGCTTTCTAAAGCACATGTAAATATGTATTTAGTTAGCAGAGCTGATTGGCTCCTCTGCAACTGCGCCGCTCTCTGAGATAAGTAATACAAGTTTAATAGTCTTCCATAAATATTGTCTTGTTTGGCGGGAGGCGCTGGTTGTTTACCTGCTCCTTGCTGTTTGTTTTTGTGCTCCATGAGGCCTTTGGAATATTGCAGAGGCTCCTGGATTTGTATAACTGCAGAGCATGGGAACTGTGGTCTTATCCTCGGGATAACGGGGCTGATGCTGCCCATGGAGTAGCCTGGGAATAGTCGTTATCTCTTCTGCTCCTTGGTGTTTCCATCCTTATCTCCCTCCCAGGAGAGGTCCTTTTGTCACTGCTTTTATTCTTGGCCTTTTGGTAAGGTAGAAATGTGTCTTTTCTCCTGAACTCATCTGGCAGCTTGTGTGCTAAAACAGACCCAAGGGTGCAATGTGGACCCCAACACTGCTGCATTTTGCAATTGATTAGGATTACTGGATGATGTTACAACTCATCCACTAACCTGCTGTACCGGGAGGCAAGTAATATATGTGAAAAGTGATTCTGGCTTTTAAACTTGCCCAACACATGGGCCTCTCCATTGGTTTTATTACCCAGTGCCCCTTCCTGTGGCTCCCTGTGCTGCAGGAGCTGGTAGAAAGCCCTTGGCTTGCCTGGATCATGCTTAGCAGCCTGTGGATATTCCCAGGATGTTGTGCCCTGCCTGGGAAATAAAGGAGTTGAAATAAGTGCCATGTTTGTCAAGCTTTTAGCATCTCCAGAATTGGGAAGTTTTCAAATGGTCATTTACAAGATTTGAATTTACTTTTCCATTGCAGTGACAAAGGAGGTGACAGTGTTGTATGATGCTCCCTTAATGTTTGTCTTGCTTCTCCCATTAAGATTCTATAATGTGTGTCTGTAAGACATTTTCTCTATTTTTCATATTTGATTTTTAAATAATATTTTTCTCAGTGACTTAATAATAAAAAATTGTTTCCAATTCCTTATTTAGTTTCCATATTTTTCCCATATTTTTTCCAAAATTCTTAATTTTCTTAAATTGCCCAATTGCCTTGTTTAGTTTTAGCTCTTCCTTAGTACCCACTAAATACTTAGGTTCATCATCCCCTTTTAGCAAAATCAACATTGTGGCAAGTGTTCTCCCTGGGAATAGAGTCAGCGAAGCTGGAAATTGGAAGCAGCTCCGTGCAGCTCCTCGGCTGTTATCACCGCGGCCAACTCCGTTGGCACCAGCCTCAACGAGGGATGATCCATTGCCCGAGACGTTTCTATGGAAAAACAGCAGATCCTCAAAACTGTTGTTGCTGTTAGAGGGGATGTGCATGAGGGGAGCGTTTCTGCACCCCCAGATGTTGGCAGGACTTGACCAACATGACCCATTCAGGACCTGGGCTGTGTTTAGGTCTTGGAAATAGTAATGCTATTTTCAATGCAATGTTGGTTGAGCTTGATTCTGCTGTTGGCAGCTGATCCTGGCCCCTTTGGGCTACGAAATGCTTATTGAATGCATCTGGGTGAGAGATTGCAGGGCTCCCTTGGCCTCCAAAGAGGGAAGGAGCAAGTTGAGGCATTGAGCCTCAATGGTGTGTTGTCTTCAATGCTCTTGCATGCTCACAGTGCTGTGAGGAATCCTAACTATGAGTATTCTCCCATAAAGGGAGAATAGGAAGGGCAAAGGCAGTAGTACATCTTCCCTTTTCCTTTTGCTAATCCACTAAATGCTTCCCTCAAAGGCTGGCTGCTTCCATTGGGATGTCTCTAGTGATTCCAAGCAGATTGGCTGGATCAGCTCCCTTGCTTGGGCTTTTCGGCAAAGCCTCCGACTCGGCGGCTGTCCCACGATGTGGAGATGGCAGAGAAACAATCAGGTTTTGAGTGAACTTCAAGCAATTTCTGTTTGAATATCAGGCATGCTGGAAATGCCTCTTTACCACCTTTCAGTGTCTCCCAGTACAATTAGCATCACTGGAACAAATCCTAGTTTATGTGTACAGGACATTAGAACTCGTCCCCAGCGCTTGTTCAGGATGCTCCAGCTCTATCCTGAGTAGATGATGCCATCATCTTTCAGGCACCTTTAACTGAGCACTTTCTAGTATTATAGAGAAATAATTGGTTTCCTGCCTTTCCCCTCACCTTGCTTCTTCCCCAGCAGGTAGAAGCTCTACAGTGATTATTTCTTGAGATGATGCTGGTTTGCTCTTGAGATGATGCTCTTGAGATGATGCTGGTTTGCTTGCTCGAGGGTGGGAGATTTGGCTCATCCTGAGGACAGCCCTGCTCTCTCTTGTTCAATGTGTGCATGACCATGGACTTCATTGCCAAGATCTGGAAGCTGGTGGGACTGCACTGCAGATCCAGCCCTTGCAGCACAAGGGATGCACGTGGGTATAGGTCAGAAATGCACCTCTGCTTTACAGATATCAGCCAAGCAGCCTTTTTTAATCACAGAAAAAGGCTACTGGTGCTGCAATTGTACCATCATTTTCCTTGAGACCTGCCTTGGGATAGAGAAGATCTGAGCTTTCCATGAACATGCTCATGAGCTACCAGGAAAGTTCTCCAGAGCTGAAGGCTTTTCTGTATTTTTTTTTAAGTACAATTTAGTCCTTGGAGAGAGCACATGAATTTTCTATTTAAAATTTAAGATAAAAATCAGTGTTCTCTATGCCCATTATTTGTCAGTTGCTAGGATATGAAAGGCAAGGTTTGCAGGGAGAAGCAATATCTTTTATTAGGCCAACTGAGATAGGGGGGAGCCGGGCAGGGCTCTGAGCACAGGAGCTGTTTGTCAGGCCTGGAGCACGAGCCGCAAACCCCAGATATTAGATCCCATCACTCGGTTCGTGAGCAGAAACTTGCTGGTTTTGAATTGCTCTAAACACAGGCTGCTTTCTTTGCTGACGATCAAAATCTAATTATGTATGTTTGCCAGCTATTATGATAAAATGACTTTCAGGTCTCCCTTTCTTATCTCCTTTGCCTTTTATTTATTTTTTACTCTTTCCCATTTGGTTGTAAGAAATAATGCCAGTTTTGATGCAGATCATGTAATGTAATGCCAAGTGGCTGCAGCACTGGAGAAGATGTGGTGGTTTGTACCAACGTGGAGATGAAATGGTGGTTTCTTCCCCATAATAGGGTTTCTGGCCTTAAATCTATCACCAAGGATCTGCAGGAGGGATCAGTACAATCCCTAGGGATTGGTAGCAGATCCCTTTGGTGCTGCTTGGTCTTTTCCAGGAGTTTATGGCGTGAGACATCCATTTATCCTGGTATTTCCAGGAGCAGAAGCGAGGAAGAGATTTGAGTGCTTCAAAATACTCGTGTCAATTCCTAGAGCTGTATATTAGCCTGACTGATTTGATTTACTTGGCTTCCTCTGTGTGCAGACCTCATCCAATTGCTATTTTCTGATTTTGTCTTGACTTTAGCGATGCAGGTTTACAGGGAGAGTAATATCATTCATCTGACACAAGTGGAAAAGCAGGCACAGCTTTGGATCTGGAAGGAAAGTAAGGAAGTGCTGGCTCCTTAGGGTGCTGTGTTGCCTTGTCCCATACCAGCTGTGCTCGAGCTGAGGATGTGTATGCGTATTTATTGGTTTTGCTTTATTTATTCCATCAATTAATTACCACCAAAGCCACATAACCATTAAGTAAATGCTGTTATTTGATCTTAGTGAGGCTGAAGGTCCTGAGATGGATCCTGGCTTTTTGGAGCCTAATTCTGAGTGCTAGGGATACAGAAATAAATCCTGTTATCCCAGGATCCCATCTAATGAATGGGAATTTTTGGGGTCTTTGTTAACTGCATGTATATCCTTGGATTTCAGAATTGTGTGTTGAACTTATATCTTTTTTACCTTAAAAGCCAATGTTATCTTTATCACAACAAGTAAACTTTTTCTTGTGTCAAATGGGGATAACACTAAGTAAACTTAGAAACACAGCGTGGGGTGGTAGAAGTATTTTGGTTAAAAAAAAGTCATTATATAAAGCTGGGTATGTGCCCAGGGACTGCGTGGATCACTCCAGCTACAGGTTTTGCTGTTGAAGAAGCAAGAGGCTGTTTCAGGCTTTGAGTTACGCATTTTGCAAATTTTGTTTTTAACTAAATGTGGTCTAATTGTTTATGTTGGAGGGCTGTAACCTGCAGCTGCTGAGTTTGATGTTGCAGTTCCTCTTGGACCAGGTTTTGGAGTGGGTCTTCCTCCTGCTTGAGTTATAGGGACTCCCAGTTCTGACCCCTCTGAGCTTAATGAATAGCCCAAAAGCTTAGTAGAGATGGAGTGTTTTTACAGAGCTCCATTGACAAAGCCAGGCTGACTTCTTGGCAGTCCTGAATTATTTTTGATGGATGTTTCTGTGGCATGGACCAGCCTCCAGTGACTTTGCTGTATATCCTATGGGGCTCTGCAAAAGCTTCCTACACCTCCCTGGGGAAAGGCAATGCTTTACAGCACACTAAGGCTTAACCAGCTGTAAAAACAAATTTAAAGAGGTGACTAAGTGTTACCCTGGTATTTCTTAGTCACTTCTTAAATGCCTTGAAGCTGTGTTAATACCATAAGGGCTGGGGTGATATTCTACAGTTGACATCCATAAGGTCTTTTCAGGAATTTTATTATTAGAACTACCCTTACTCATCCCAATTTTTTGGCTTTGTCTAAAGAAAAAAGCCAGGGTGTGTGTGAGGCAGCTAAGAAGGAAGACTCTGTTAATATGTGCTTTTCTCTTGGGAAAAGGCCTTCCTGGCAGGAAAAAGCAGAGCCTAAGATCTTGCACATGGGTTGCCTGCCTATAGGAGAAGGAAGAAAATACAGATTTTCACAATTTTATTTGTGGTCATAGTCACAGCAGGCGAGGTTGTGTGCTGAGGTATGGGCTGGAAGAGACCCTAAGTGCAGTTCCCTACCTAGAACTTGTCAAGATTTCCCCTCAAATAGCTCTGAGTCCTGCTCTGTCCTTTCCAGCCCTCCCTCAGCTTTGCTGATATATTCCATGAATTCCAAGCATAATGTTGCAAGAGGCAGTTGTCTGCTCTGAACAGCTTCTTGCTCTTTAAAAGTACCATATTATGGCTTGAATTTGATTTATTTATATATACACACAATTTTGCTCTTGTGCTGGTTGTGTGACTACAGTTTTAAAGCTCTCTGCCTTCCTGTATGTTTTCACATTGCTGTATTGACATTTCTATACTTGGTGGTAGAATTAATTTAATTATGTTCTCCTTTCATGAACTAGTTTATTGCTTTAATTATTTATTGCTTTCTGCAGCTGTGACTTGATTTTTGGGCAATATTTAGTTCTGTTTCAGTAACTTTTCATTTTAAAACCAAACTACTGGTTTGAGTTTCTTGGCATTAACAACCTGCTCTTGATTCATTTGGCCTCAGACTGGACTGTGCAATGGGGGACAAGTGGCTTTGCCAGGCTCAGCCTTTGGGAGCCCTTCTCCATCAAGAGCATCAAGTCTTGGAGCTGTGGCTGCCAAGCAAGGTCAGGGCCCTTTGTTTTTGCAAATTGGGCAGCAATTTTGGTGCTCTGAGCTTATCTTTATAGAGGAAGAATAAAATAAAGGCTGCAGACCTCAACCTGCAGGATCATCTCCCACTTTTGTACTTTAATTGCAGCATCTAGGCATGTTTTATCCCAAAGTTTTCTGTTGTGATGAGTAATAACAAATGCACTGGTGAAGTTCAGCCTGTTGGACTGTGTGTCTCTTGGGGTCTGCTCTCTGCTTTAAAAAGCCTAAGTCAAAACCCATTAAAATCAACTGGAAGGTTTTCTCTCCCTTGTACTTAGTCTCTGTTTCATACTGTATTTTGGGCAACGACTTGCAAGCCTTTCTCATTACTTTCTGTGGATTGCTCATGATTTAAAAGCCTTAGGAGCCCTGTCCTCAACCAGAGGTTAAATCGCTCTCTTCCCCATCTAGAATTACCTGCGAGAGCTGCTTGAGGACTCCACTCGAGAGCCCGGGAGGAAGATGATGTTTGCAAGTAGAGTTCAAGGTCAACTTGAAGAGCTCTTGAGGTGCTGGGGCTGCTCCTCTGGTGTTTGCTGCAGTGCTGTGACCTGTTTGATGACTCTCAATGTTGGGTTTTTGCTCCTGGGGTCTATCTGAGCCCATGGAGCAGTGTCTAGAAGACCCAGCTCTTGTTTGGAGGGCTGCCCAGCCCAGGGAGGACATGGGGACTGCTTGTGGGGACAGCTCTGCCCTGACTGGTGATGCAGATGAGAGCTCTCAAATTGGGAGCATTTTAGGTACATATGGGCAGTCATGCTGCTCCATAGCCCACAGCTGTGCAATATTTCTATCTTCTGAATTGTACTCGGGTAACATAATTTTTGCGTTTAATCCTTGCATTTAATGTCTGACCCCCTATGGATGGGACCTTTTGATCTCTTCCCTGCTCTTATCGCTCGGGGTTGATCAAATATTTATACAGCCATCTCAAAGACTTTCCAGCCAGCTCTTTCAGTCTCAGTAACTTGTTCTCAGATGATTTTTGTTCCCTTTCAGACTTGGGGAGGAGGCTGGAGCTCTTGCCGGGCTGTGGCCGAGTCCTTGGAGCTGGTGTTGGGTGATGGTTGGACTCGTGGCAGGCTCAAACACCCTTTGGAGCTCAATCATCCTGCTGACCATGTACTGGTCCTTGCACGTGTCCGCATGGTCCTTGATGCAGTGTCCTGCCTTTGCCTTGGATGCAGCACGTTTGCCTGCAGGTTCTAGCAACTCTCCTGTCTTTGGGGGCTGCAGGTCCTGTCACTTCCTTCCTATCCCTGAGCTCCTGTGTGGAAAGATGGGGGGTTAAGGGAGGTTCCTTCCTCTTTCCATGCACAGGAATATTCTACTTAGCCCATAGTAAAGGGCTTGCAGCATCTGCAGCTCCAAGAAGGGGCCACCGCATGGCTCACTGAGCTCCCCCAAGCCCCAGGGACGAAGGGCGCTATTAAAAAAGTAAGACCATTATTGCTGATGTTGAAAACGGACCGGTGTATTTAACATATACAATTATAAACTTTCAAACAAGATGATTTTGGAGCATCTGGGAATTGCTTTTTCATTATCATGTTTCAAAGAGTGAAAAAAATCTTGCTGTTTTCTCCCGAGGATTCTGCGGGATTAAGTTGCTGCTGTTTGCTGTTTTGTTGCCTATTCTTGCAAATGTCTGTGTAATTAGGCACGTCTTTAATTTATTCTGCGTCCTTTTGGGGGTTTCTGCTTAACTCTTTCCCAGTGCCGTGCTGGGACGGTCCCCTTCAAACCGCAAGGCAAGAGAAGAGGCTTTTCCCATAATGAATTTGAAAAATGTTGTGACAAGGCGCGCAGGAGCTCGCTGGTGCGGCACTTGCTGGTATAATCAATTTGGGAATAGCTGGAGTGCCTCGGAAAGCCGCCTGATAAAATGGTTTTGCATGAATGATATTTTCAATATGAAGTGCAATAGCAAACACATAATGATCCATTTTCAGCCGAGAGCTGCAGAAACTCCCTGCTAACCACCTGGCAGGGGAGGCAGCAGCTCTGGCTTGCTTTAAATGACCAAAAATCTCCTTATCCTTTTGGAAAGGAAAGTTAAATGGCCAAAATTCTCCTCCTTTTGGAGAGGAAAGACTTGATGCTACCAGGAGGATGTGAAGGTCAATGTCCTCCTTGCAATGGGCCTTGTGAAAGGTGGAAAAATTATTTTTCTAGTGTGAGCATTATAAAAATAGCTGCAAATCCAACTTCCAAGCAAGCACGCTGTAACCTCATTACTTGCTCACCCTCAGCTTCAGCAAAAAGATCCCAAAAAAGTGGCTTAATTCTGTTATCAAAGAGCGAGATCCTCAATCGCCTTAACTTGCACTAGGAGTTTGACTGTTCAGTCACTTAAGATGATGTTTTCAAAAGCTCCTGTCTTGCAAATCAGTAAAGAAATGCCTCTTTCTGGTAAAGACGGAAGGGATTTGTTTGATATGCTGCATCAGCATCTTAATTCTTCTTTCCATTAGACTACTCTGTGTATCTTGTTTCCCATCAGTTTTTTTGGAGATGTTTCTTTTTTTTTCCCCTGGGAAATGTTTAGCTAGTTGCAACACGGGTAAATATTCAGCATTGGATTTTCGGACCGTGGTGATGAGGTTGGATTAGAGATTAGCAAATCTGGGAATTCTGAGCAGAATGGGAGATTATAAAATGTGAATTGTGATTATAAGGCTTGTGGGTCTTAATTGGAAAGACCTTTGCCAAGGAGGACACAGAAAAGCCATAGCCCAAAGCAAGAGTGGGAGACTTGGAAAACTGAAGCAACTTTCCTCAAAGTTCACTTTACCAGAAAGGACTTTTTTCTGGATTATTGTCCTCTTTGGGAAGCAAATTTACTGTGCAACATGTCCAAGTCCTAATGGAGGAGAAACCTGTGTGTAATCAGGTGTTTAAGTGCTATAATGAGGAAACCCCTCCAGTCCTGGGTCTTGCTGCTCTTGCTGCTCTTGCTGCTAGAACCAGCTTTGCTGAAGGACCCCAGATGCCCCGAGAGCTGCTGAGCTCCCAAGTGTCCCCAAAGTCCCCTGTGAGCAGCCAGCACGGTCCTCAGCCCCATCGTGGCTATATAACCCTCTCTGTGGATGCTTCACTCCTTCGCGCTATCAAAAGCTTTTACAAATCATCCGAAAGTTGGAAATTTCGGAGCGTGTAGGAAATGGGAAGTGATTTGATGACTCGGTGCTGTTTAAAACACCGGGGAGCGCTTTCAAAGCAGCTCCTGTTAGGCAGCTCTTTGCCTTTTAAGCATTTCCATCAAGAGCATTTGAAATCAATGACTTAAACTGCCCTGTGCATCTGAAAGCCTAATGGAAGGAGGGAGAATATTGCTGCAAATTTGAATGATGCCTGCAGAAAACCAGTAGCAACCCCAAATGAGAACATTATTGGTCACTGCAGTCCGTGCAACAGTGAGACTTAAAGCATCCTGATCAAAACTACCTGCAAATTGCTGTACATACAAATATGCTTCTCATTTAGGTGCATAGTTGCACTTCTCTTGGTGGAGCTAGCTTTTTCCATCAAACATAAGAGGTGTTTAAAGTCAGGTTAAGTTTTGCATTTGTACAGCAGCTTGATTAGGACTTTAACGCATTGTGGTTATTAAAAAGGATCAGAAATAAAAGGGGATGTTAATTTTATTTGGTCTGTAATATTACTGCACTTAGGCTCAATTGCTTGTGAAACAAAAGGTTGTAAAACGTGTCCTTTGATGAGGTTATATCAAAACCAGGCCCTGTCATAAATAACAATTCAGCTATTTATCCACTGATCTCTAAAGGTCTGATTGGAGTAAATATGATGGGAGACATTAATTAAACTGAGTGTAGGAATGTTGTAAACATGCAACATTGCCAGGGAAAAGAGAGGTAATACACATGGTTAAGGCTTTAAAGTGCATCTATAACTCTCTCCTTTTTGCTAAATGTTTTGGCACCTCTGTGAGTGCTCTCAGATTGATTCAAGGACACCCAAGTGCCATAATATCTTGCTCGTCCTCTCTCTCGGGGTGGTTGTGCTTCTCATTTGCAGCAAAAACACTGCAAGTGAAGAATATATTTTGTAAAGATAAAACTACTAACAGCTCTGAGCGAGAGCAGTGTTTGCATTCGAGAGGCTGATGACTGCCACGGGCATCAAGATGCTCTCGGTAGCGGTGGGAGACACCACCTAGAGATTAAAATGACATTAAAAAACCTCTTTCCATGGACTGTCCTTGGTATTTCTAATAAGGTCCAAATATATATATATTTTAAAACTTTTTTCTTTATTTCTGAGGGCAGTCGTAGCTGTTTTGGATGGCAGCTTTCCATCAGCCTGTCCGTTCTGTCGCAGCATCACCCTGGGGAGCGCTAATGCATCCAGCTCCTAAATGCATCTGCTCTCAGCGAGGGGACAAAAGCAGCTGCTTGGACAGCAAGAAGCCCAGGTGGAGACAGAGCCTCATATACCTCAGAAAAACCTAAAATTTTCATATACGAAGGAAGGGATGCTCATAGGAAAGATGCCAGCCCTGTGTACTTGTAAGTTCTGATTTTGGCGGATGTTCTCCTGGAGTTTGCTGCTCTGGGAAGCTGTACAAAGGCCAGCGGAGGAGTTGAAAAAAAAGCCCTGGCGCAAAGGAGCAGCAAAGGGAAACAAGTGGAATCTGCCCCAGGCACCCCAATGATGGCACCAGACTGATCCCAAACACTAATTCCTGTCTGCTCTTTGCTGCCCGGGGCTGGGGACAGCGGGAAAGCTCATGGTTTGGTGTCCCCTCCTGTATTTAAATGCACTGGGAGCGGAGCCCTTGCGCTGACGCTTTGTCAATACTGCTTCCATTAGAAGTTAACTTCTGTTCATTAAAGTTCCCTTTTTTAGATGTAAATTGTCACTTCCAATGAGAGAAGGGCATCTGGAATGGCACAGCTCTGTTATTTCTTGGAAGAGTGGATTTACATAGGAGTAAATGGGATCAGGATGCTGCATTGATGCTCCTTCTGACTGCATTCCCAGCGGTTGCTTAGTTTGTATCTGACTCTTCCCTTTCCTCTTTTTTTAATATGAAAGAAAAGCTCTACTGCAAATTCAGTTTGTATCCATGATGCTAGATTTGCTTATAGTGCTCCTTGCTTAAAGTGAGGGAAAAGAGGAAAAGAAGGAAAATCCCAGGCCCATCAAAGTGAATGGGAAATTGCATTCAGGATGGTGCTGGGGAGCAGCTCCCTTTGCAGAACGCTTTGGGGATGGAGGTGAGTGACAAACAGCATTTGCCATCAAGGCTGTGGATGATGATTATTTAAACCTTGCTCCAGGGATGTGGAAACCTGTGGTTCTGGGAATATAAATACATGCAGGTTCATGCATGCACATATGCATGTGTGTTTAACAAAGGGGAAAGTTGTTAATTGCACACAGAGCCACTTGGAAAAACATTCTAGCATTTTGATATTAGAGGGGGAAGTTTGTTTTTTGTGCCGTGATTAGATGTGAACAGTCCCTCTTCAGCGCTGGAAGGAAGTTGTGCCTTAAAAAGACACTGACATTTACGTTGACTTGGTGGTTTTTGTCCTAAGAGGCTGTTAGAGGCTGAATCAACAGTGTGTGCATCTTGTGGGAGGTTTAATCCGATGTCGGGGTGCAGCAGTGATGTGCAGTGCAGGATTCCCGTCCTGCGCTGATGCTGGATGGGGATTGGGAAGCGGGAAGCTCTCCTTTAGAGGCAGCGGAATATTGCTCTGTTTGTAGGAGGTGGTGCCTGCTGGATCCATCCTTTAGCTGGGGAACATTAGGATCTATTGTAATGAGCGTTTTGCTTGTGGCATTTTCTGTTGCTTTTTGTAACACATAACCTCTTGCTGCTCTGTCCTGTGGTTAAACCTGCTGCCCTTCTGACGATGCGATGGGGAAACACGAGGGCTTTAGGGGGATTTGTCCATTCTTGTTGCTTTCTGATGCTTATCTGCACCAGGGATAACATTTATAATACTGCTCTTGCAGCAATTGAGTTAAGTAAGGGTGGTTAATATCTACATGGCACTTTGGAGATGCACGGTGATAAATTCCTTTATGATTTTCAGAGGTGGACTGATATGAAATCCATAAAACCAGACACAAAGAAGGGAAAGATCTGCAGATTTCCAGATCTGCAGTGACGTTTTGCATCTTGTATTGCTCGGTGCTCCTTGGTGACACAGGGACAGCGTGGGGACATCACAGGATACTGGGATCTGCCAGGGTGAAGCTGCTCTGGGTCTTTTCAACTTCAGCTCCATAGCAAATAACTGTTTCTCCCTTCTCCCTTAAATACCCCGGCTAGATCAGTAGATATTTTAGTGTGTTGGTCCACTCTCTACAGTTATCTGCAGCTGAGGCTCGCCAGAAGCAAAATCAATTGGCTAAACTTTAAATATTTCAAAGAATTTCTGTACCGTAGGCGAGCAGAGATTAAAGATGCCTTGATGTATTCGAGCTGGTTTTCCTAGCTCTAGAACCATGTCTGATGGGGGGGAAAAAGTGTTTTGGGAGGAATGCTGGAGTTTGGAGAAGCAAACAAGGCCACCCAGGAGGAGTGGGACCAGGGAACCTGCTGCTCTTTAGGGAAGTTGTCTCCATTGCGGATTCTCTGGGATGGATTGGGTCAGCAATGCCAAGGATGACCCATCGCTTCCATGCTCACCCCTCGGGATGAGCTTTCCCATCACATCTGGGGGTTGTTATTTCCATTCAGGAGTGCTCAGTACAGCTGAAATGATGCAGTGCAAGAGGATAAAAATACCACCCCTCTCAAGGACTTGCTCTTTATCATCATTGAAGTCCCTTAGTGTTTTTTTAGGAGTTTTTTTAGATTCTTTTGAGGTCTTTGAGGCTCACTAGAGATCAGGTTCTACACACTTTTCTACCATTTAGCAAAAGTGTATTCAAAAACATGACCTTGTCCCTCCAAATTATGATAAGAGACACCCTGGCTATTGTTTTCAGAGCCATCAGGGTGAATACATCACTGACTTGGTATTTTAATCCAAGCATGATTTATGACCTTGATCTATACCTAATAATGGATAATAATAACAAAATGCTTGTAGGTATTAATATAGTGTGTTGTACCTGAGCTAAGTCTTTTTGAAAGTACCTCATGTTTTCTTTAAACAAAGATAGTTTTTGCGTAAGCAATATGTAGTTTTTTGCAATACTATTTATGAACACAGTCTTTAAGAGCAGAAATGCTCTAATTCTAGTGTCTGGCCTTGGTTTGGAGAATTCATTGCATTGAATTAAGCAATGAAGCAGCAGTGAATTAAGCTTCATAGCTGCCTGGCTGCTGTGGTCTCATGTCTGCTAAATGAGGTGACATTTGGGCTTGTGGGAGTCGCAGGGAACCAAGCTGTGCCCGAGCACAAAACCCTTCAGCACCTGGAATTAAAAGCAGTTAAAACATGGCATAACTGCAGAGCATCTGGAATTAAAGTATTTTAAAGCGTGATGCTACTGGGGAGCATCTGGAATTAGGAGCAGTTTAAAGTGCAGCTAAGCACGTAAGGGAAATGAGGCTGTGCACAAAACCTTTATGTTTTGGAGTTTGTTTATAAGTGCTCTTCGGTGCTTTGGAAATAGATTAACCTGGAAATTAAAACCTTGCAAACATTTCCTGCGCGTCCACTGGATTGGATTAAAGAGGGGCAAGCAGCCGCTACCAGTTTTGGGAGATTGAGAGAAGGAGCTATGACACCTCTAAGAATCCAAACTTTCTCTGTCGGAGCCCATTGTTGAGTAATTCTGGCCCAATATTTCTGCTTAGAAACTTTCTGATCTTTAAAAAGGAAATAAAGAATGACTATGTGCTGAGAGCAGGAGTGCAGTCTTGTTCTCATGTTTTCTTCTAATCACCCTGCAGCAGTTAAAATCAGCAGGAGCAGATTTAATAATGTGGAAATCAACAGCGTTGATTATCTAGCTACATTGGGAAAAGTTATATTATTATCCTTCATTTACTTAGAATATTTATAGCTGTGTGCTCCTGCAAATGCAGCATGAGGAGGGTAGCTGCAGTTTGGTGTTCCCTGAAATATTTGGGGTGGTGGCAGATACCCTGCGCTTGCAGCATCTGTTTGCAGTTAGTCTTCAGGAATATTAATGATAAATAATTAGGACTAGAATTAAGCAGGAAAATCCAAAGAAAATATTGCTATTTCCATTTTTTATATAAGAAACAGGAGAAAAGATGCAGGAGATGACGTGACCATGATTTGCAAGGTGCAAGAAGGCAGACTGGATATGGATCTTCCTGGGCCCTGGGTGCATCCGTGCTGTGCAAGTGGTAGGAGTTTCCATACAGCAATTTAGGTCAGTGGTTTCCTTGTCCCTGCCTCTTTGCAGCACCAAATGGAAACCCCTCATGTGAAATCGAGGGCTGCTGCAACCACAGGAGTGTTGAGTTTCCAGTTTTAAAATGAATTTGAGTGAAAAAGCAGAACACGGACCAGAAACGTGTTTAGAGAGAGGACCCAGATGCACATGCAAAGAAGTCATGGATTGTGGTTGCTTTGAACTCATTGCTTCTGCAAGACATGCACCTTTTCTTTTTTTAAAATCAAAACCTGGGTGCTCAGAAGGGCTAAGATGTGTCAGTGATGATAAGATCTCCCCAGCTCTACCTTTGAGATGCTCTGAGCAAATTAGCAAACCAGTTTTCCCCCAAATTGAAGACTTTATGCAAATCTTCATTTTTAATGTGGCGAATGTTCCTTGCACCTCTTATTTCTGCAGCAAACAAACCCTATCCAAGTCAAAGCAGCCCGTGAGCAGGTGCTCAAGAAGCATCCTGGGCAATTAGTAATTTTTCTCGCTGCTCCTGCATCTTTTCCCTTCTCCATTCCGTTCCAGGCAGTGCTGATACTTGGTTTGACACTGATGGCGCCTGACACAGCATTAACGGGTAGTCAGACGTGAAAAGCAATGCGAGCAGCATTGATCTGTTGTTCTCCTGACTTGGTTAAGCTTCCTCCTGGAGAGGGGAGGAATTTAAATAGTGTGATGTATTGGCAGGAGGAAACGAGACGGGCATTGATCAGCTCCCATGGCATTCAGGGATGTGGGAATGGATCCCGAATTCACCCATTCCGGGCAGCTTCTGGCTGCACATTGAATCCAGGAGCCATGAATTTGTGATCCTAAATGAGCAAGTAGAGTTATAGACCTCAGGTATAACCCAAACCATCAAAACAACACCAAGCACAGAGGGAATCCTTTATTTCAAGCAAAAGACTCGTGCTAAACAAACAGGATTTCTGCTTTTTACACTTTCTTCCTCTGATGCTTGTTCAATCCAAGTAGTAATCAGGAATAAAGAAAGCTTCATCCACGATGAAATTCCCAAGTGCTCCGTATGGGTTTGCAAAGGAAAAACCGGGAGCATCTCCTGGCCCAGGCAGTGCCTATTCCTTGCACCTGAGTTGTGACCTCTGTGGTTTTCCAGCTGATGACAGGATATTCCCAAGTCCTATATGTGACACTAGAAAATAATTTGGGCATCAGGAGCCTCTGATGCTGCCTGTGTTTCTGGGCATCACTGCAAGCTCTGTGCAGGCAATGCCTGTGCCCATATGATAGTAGGTACCACTTAGTGCCTGTAAATGTGCCTGCGTTTAATTTGATTTGGATTAATGCAGAACCATGTGTGTGGCAGCGTGCGTGGAAATCGAACATAAAAAGCAAGTGTCAAGTCGGAGGACGTGAGTTTCCCGTGCAGAATGGCCTCGTTCCTGACACGGTACCTTGTGTTTTAGTCTTGCGTTTGTCTGCAGAAGGAGCAGGGTTGTTCTCAGTGCAAAGGGTGAACGTGCAGACGTGCATCGAATGTAATGGGGAATTTGCAGCACATTCCCTGTCGGCTTCCCTGCCGGCATTCCCTGCCCTTGGGAAACACGGCGCTTCCTGGGCACCTCTCTGTGGGCACGACTGCCCCGTGGCTCTTGCTGAGCTGCCATCCTGACCCCTCCAAAGCTACGTGCTCGGCAGCACGAGGAGATAGTTCAAATGCAAGAAATCCTTGCAAGGATCAGGAGGGGAAGCTACTTCGCTGGGTTAATTCTGCAGGTGCTGCGTGGTGGTAGCAAGCTGTAATGAGTAATCATATCTTTGTGCCTCAAATGGGGGTTGGAAACCTGTGGATTTGACTTACCTGGGGTTTCATGCTGTGTGATTTTTGTGCTTCGTTGGTGTGGGCAGAGATGATGCTCCAGCGCCTGCTCATTGATGGGGCTGCGCGAGGTCTTGGGGAGATGGTACCCAAGGTCTTGGCTAAGGGGACCGTTGGGCAGAGGGAGAACCAAGTGGCATCTTGGTGCAGGCATCGATGCTCTGAAGTGAAGCAACGGGGCCGCAGAGGTCCTGGGTTTGGACGGGTGAAGATGCAATGTGACGTGCTCGTCTCCTTGGTCACTGCTATCCAGTCCATGTTTGCATTAACTTGTTCTTTAAAGTGTTTAAAAAGAACATCCCTGGAGGAGCGATGCTGCTGCTGGAAGCTTCCTGGGGCTGCTTTGGGCTTCCTGGGTTGCCCAACTCATTGCTGCTTGCAGAAGGAGTTGGGCTGAAGAGCGACTGGGATGCCCAGCATGTCCTCAGGCATTGGACTGTCGAGGCTGTTGGGTTTGGAAGAGTTTAAGGTTTTCCCTGGAAATATCCACACTGCCTGCGTTGGAGAACAGCAGCGACCATGCAGCTGCCCCGCTCTCACCGGATTTCACCCTGATTTTCATCCCAATCAGAAATATTGACCGAGCTGCCTCGGACCGTGCGGCGCGTTGGCCCTGCTCCGCACGCCCGCTGCATTCGTTTGGCCATCCCTTGTGTAAAGCCGCGGGAAACCAGCACATATTTTTGTTGGTTTGCATCAGGAGGAAAGCAGCTGATCGCAAGGTAAATGTCACCGTATCGATCAGCATTCAGCGCAGCGTCTCCAAAACTCGGCACTGGTGATGGAAGAGGCCGTGTTTCCAGAGGAGATGCCAATGCATCCCCATTTCCTTCCCCCTTTCCTTTTACAGCATCCTTCGTGGTCAGAACTTTCCTAGTGTTTTTCTTGGGGTTTTTCCCCCTTTTCCGTGCCGTTAGCAGCACGGAGCCGGTGTATTCCGGAGGTTCCCGGTGATCGTGGCGCCGGCCGCCCCACGGCGCCCGATCCCTCCATGCCGTAATGGAGCTAATGGCATTACACCGAGGACAGCTGCGGGTACATCTGGTGTTAAACTACTGTTATTTAAACTTTATGATGCGGGAGACTGCCAGCTCTCCCACTTGCAGCATTATAAATTATGTCTATTGCTCGTGCACTTTTTTTAACCCTGATTTCTCTTGAATTATGGATGATAGACAGGGCCAGAATTTGCTTTTAGTGTTCCCTGGCGGCCGCGTGCATGCCGAGTGCACCGAGCAGTCATAATCTCAGTGTGTGCAGCCAGGGGAGGCTTAATGCAATTTGGGCTCCACCGTGTAGCTGGTCGGGGCCGCGGGGGCAGCTGCTATTTTGGGGCGATGCGGTTGTGTCCTTGGGGGCTGCGCTTTGCGCTGCAAAAAGCTTCCAGGCTGGAAGGGTTTGGGATGGGAACCGGCCTTGGCAGGCGATGCCGCTGCTCGGAGCGGAAAGTTGCAGTGGGATTTAGTGCTGGGACGCGGGGTTTTTGCAGGAGCTGCTGTTTCTGGGGTGATTTCTGTGGATTTTATTGAGTAATGCGGGCTTTAAGGTGTGTTGCCAGCGGGTGTTTGTAAATCCCATAAAACAAGATAAGAGCCCGGTGGGTTCCTTGCTCCTTAGCTCACCTGCAGCCCCGCTGATGTCATTGGGGACACGGGGGGGACATCAGGGCACTGGGAAGTGCCCAGAGCATCGGGGCTCTCCGCAGCGACGGCTCCCGGTGCCGCTTATCTGCTTGGATCCCTAATAATGCCGAGGGTAAACTGTTTGCCCGCGTAATTGAGGGCTTATTAATACTCAGCATTGTGTAGCAAACATGTTTGCAAGGAATTATCCCATTAGGTTGCCTAAATCTTTGCTTTTGAGATGACGGGGAAGTTATTTCATATAATTCTTTTTGAAGTATGTCATGAAAGCTCCATGTTGTTTATTTTGCTTTTTCTGACATCCTCGGGCAGGCGCCAATATGAAATGTTTGCTAAATATACCCTGCAAGTGCTGGTAAAATATCGCTATATATCAGCTTGCAGTCTGTCAGTTATTCCCCTAAATGCAAATCATGCTGGTATGCACTATATTTAATGGGTAAAATTCACTTATTTCTCCTGGAACGAGCAGTGGTGGATACTAGGGTGCATAAAACCCGGTGCAAAAGGAACCCGGTCCTGGGAGCAGCTCGAACACCCGTTGATGCAGAGTACGGATCTGCTCCATGGGCCTTTTCCTTGAGCAAGGAGGTGACTTATGTTCGCTGCCGCTTCCCTTTTGTTAATTCACTTCAACCTCCGTTGGCAACAAGTTCTGCAAGGAAAAGACACAAAACATGGGCCTTTCTAAGGGGAAAAAAGCTTTTTCCCTCGTTTTTGCAGGTTCTGTTTGCTAAGGGCTTGGCTGCAGCAGTGTCTTGGAGCTGTCCTTGCGGATCATCTGTTGTGATTTTGGGCTTTGTAGTTTCTGGAGGAAAAAACCCTTAATTTTTTAAATATAAGGGTGAAATCAGGAATTGAAGAATAAAATACAGAGGGGGACAATGCAAAAAGCACAGTTTTCCCCAAGTTGTGAAAATGACACCAGTAAGTTAGTGGATGTTTATGGAGCCTGGAATTCATGCAGGTTTTAGCAGGAATTATTAATTCTGGTAAAACGTGCAGCAAGAGTGTTAATAACCGCCCCGTGACGGCCCTGCAAGGTGACATGTCCATGGGGCTCGCTGCTTTTGCCAGACCTCTGCACCTTGCAGTGGTGCCTGCAACCCAGGGCAATGCTTCCCTTGGGAATGAACTGTTGGTGCAAACCCCGTTTTGGTCAGAGAAGGGAGAGATTTGGGGCTTTCGAGTTTTCCTGCCTTTTCCTCGCTTTAGTGATGCTGCCTGAACAGTTCATGACTCCACGGCCTCTCTGGAAATGCTGGATTTTGCTCCCAGCGCCGCACACTGGGAACAAGTTCCTTTTCTCTGTTATTCCGTGAGTTTTTCCCTCCCTTTCCCTGTCTTGGCCAGCTGCTCATTCACTCCATTTCAGCCTGGGACCCTCAGGGATTTTCTCATTGCTGTTTCAGATGTTTTAGCCCCAAAGGGGAGCTGTGTGTGTTTTCCACCCCACTAACCTGGCGCCGGCCGCTTAGCTCCTGCGGCGCCAATGCAGCTCGGTGGGAAATGCACGGGGAGGCGGGAGGTAGCCATGGGGTGAACAAATATTCCTGTTAATATAAAGCAACCCTGACTTAAAAACATAAATATATATATATTTTGTGTGAAAAATCTTGCAATTTTATTTCCCTGCCTGTTTGCACCGTGCATCGGAGAACTGCAGCTTGCAGCAGCCACGAGGTGCCCGCAGCCTTGCCCAGTCGGGTGCTAATGTGAGTGGGAGTGATTGAACACGCACATCAATAGGAGACCGGGAAGCATAAAAATTGAATTCTCTCCCCCTGCCTTTTTCTTTCCCGTGGAGAAAATGGGCCTCATTAGCGCGGACGGCGCTGGCACGCCGGGGTTTGCAGCGCGAGCCCAGAAAGCAGCCGCCGTCCCCAGCGTGGTTTTGGGCTGAGTTCTTGGCTTTGCACCGCTGCCAGAATCCTGTTTGCACAAACACAACGCGGCAGCTGGATCTGCAGCCCTCGGGGTGTCTTTTTCCCTTTACGATGAGGACGATGGTGCTCGGGGTGGCACCGCGCTGGCCTTGGCGCTGATCAACTTGTGCCATGGAGGGAAAAGCGTGTCCTTAGCATGGGGTTTTCAGGCTTTACCAGGCACTTTCTGTTCCAGCCCTTCTGGAAATCCTCTTTGAGGTTTGCTTTACCCTCTAGGATGTTCTTCTCCCCTGGACAACCTGGCCAGACTCTTTCTTTCTCCTGACATAACTAAAGGCAGCATCAGGGTCAGCTATAACCTCACATAAATCATTAAAAGCTTTGGGTTCTGTGCACCCGTTCTTGTCCAAAACAGCAAACCGAAGAGCCTCTTCCTTCCTGGTCAATATGTTCAAGCGACTGAGCGATGTTGCTTCTCTCCTGTTCCTTTTGCACTGGTTCCTTACTGTGTTTTTTTCCCCCAAGAGGTATCTTGTATTTGCTAATCCCAATAAGTGAGTCATAGTGACCGCGGCCACCCTGGCCAGCCAGGTTGTTTTCTCCAGCATCTCTAAATTTTAAAGAGAATAGATTGACCTAAACTTTTCCAAGGCAGGAATTTTCCAAGCACGGAATTAATTTTAAATACAAGCTAATGAGGAACCTGATGAATTTTGGGCTCCAATCTGCAATGCAGAATGTCCCCCACCTTGGCTAGTATTGTGTGCCAGTGGGCCTGCAAATGTGCCCTGTGCCCAAATAGACTCATTTCCTTCCTTTTCTTGGAGGGGGGAAAAAAAATCCCTGTAATACTGTGTTTGCTTGAGATGCTCTGATCTTGGTGATGGATAATTGCTGCTTATTCGTACCTTTTATCCCAGGCTTTTTGATGAAATGAGACCCTCTTGTGTTGTGTTTTTATGCCTTTGCATTAGAAGGGGGGTAATATTTGGATTTTTATCAGCTGCATCTTGCTGCTGTTCCACATGTGGAGTGTTTTTCCAGGGAAAATCCTGGTTTCCTGGCGCTTGGCTCCCGGCCCTGCAGCGTGTGGGACTTGGAGGAAGACATCAATGAAAATCTCCCCGGGAAACGTGAAGCGACACAGTGCAAGCTCAGCGGTTCCATCAGGACTTGGTGCTGATTTAGATGTGACAGGAGAGCTGCTAATCCCGGGGCTCCGGCTGCTCCTCCATCGCATCCAGGAGCTGCGACTCAAAGGGGTGCAAAACCCCCCAAAACACCAAGCACCTGCACTAACGTGTGCCCCGTTACTGCAAAACGGCTTTAATGCTTCTCTTCTCCCTCTGTTTTTACTAAATAGCAACTTTTGCAGCAAGCATTAAAACTCAGAAATGGGCTGAGCTGTTTGTGAGCCCAGTCCCTAATTTAGACACAGGAAAAAACCCTGACATTTAATTATTTTATTTTTCTTTGATACCCAATGCAGGTCCCCATCCTCCCTTGCAAAGAGGGAAGTGCGTGCAAGTCTGAGGTGCTTGAAACAGCTTGAAAAATGCCTTGCAAGGGCGAGGGCTGCTTTGTAAAGCAGAACTGTGCAAGGAGCAGCTCTTAAAAGGGGACGTGAGCAGCGGGGCTGCCCCAGGCGTCGCTCCCTGCGGGCTGTGATCGATGAGAAACTGCGTGTGGAGGCAGGATTTGGTGCAAATCAGATGTTTTTTGCTAAGAGCACAACTGAAAAGTAATATAATATGGAAGTTGAGTGGGTATCAGCTAGAAAAGCTTTGTTTTTTCCTATTTCTCTTCCAACTGAATATTAATTACCAGAAGAATATTTATTTTTGAGACAAATGTGATGAATGTTTCCCCCCCGCCCTCATAGTGAGCTGTGGAAATGGATGCACTGAGTGAGAAAATAACCAGGAAAGTGGGAAACCTTTAAAGCCAGGTTGCAGGAGCATTTACTTTGTACCTAGGCAAGATGAAAACATGCGTATAACAACCGAGGAAAGTCATTTTAAATGGTTGTAATGCAAAGTAGTGAGTCAACAGGCTAGAAAATAGAGAAATTTCCGTGAGACTTTAGAATACTCCGGAGATGGAAACGTAGTGTGTTTTGTTCCTGGATTATTCCTAATATTTTAGCAGTAGAACTGCAGCAGTTGTTAATGTAGGTGGGCATACACGTGTCTCCCTTTTGCTGTACCATAGCCCAGTATGCTGAGTTGGCTGAGTTGTTGTTTTTATTATTATTTATTATTATTATTTTTGCTCTCCTCCACATTGAGATTGACTGAGTCCCCCCATCTCAAGCAAGGATTTGTTTCTCAGCTCTGACGTATTTGGGAACCCGTTTGGGGTTCCTTGGAGTCTGCCCATAATTTCTTCCAAGGAAGAGTGGGAAGAAGCCTGGCACTGGGTTATTGACTTCTCAGGGGATAAAAAACACCTGGAAACAGGGAGAAAAGTGAGGCTGGTCCCTAGAGGAGCAGCCAGGGCATGGACCGGTCCCAGCCTGATGGAGATGGGAGGCAGCAAGCGCGATGCTGAGCCGTGGCCGAGCGGGGAATCCTTTATCCCCTTCCGAATGGGATATTCCTGTTGTCTCCAGCTTCACCACGGAAGCCAAACGCTTTCCCTGCAGATTGACCCTGATCCCCACTGGGCCTGGGAGCTGCATCCCGCTGCATCCGTGGGGCAGAGGGGCTCAGCATCCCACTGCATCCATAGGATAGAGGGGCTCAGCATCCCGTCCCACTGCACAGGGCAATGCACCCGCTCCCAATAACTTAAATAAACTGCTCATATAGGGCAGTTTTGTGAATCATCTCTCCGGTAGCTCTTCCAAGAGAAAAACAGCTAAGCAAATCCTGCATGCTGCAGATTCATGGCAAGTGTCTAAATATATATATGCTCTTGTACATTGGTGGGTATTTTTTCCTTAGAAATCTGCATATATGCTTTACATAGCTGTGATCTTTGATTTCTTCGTGTTTCTTGCCTTTTTTTATTAGCACAGTCGTAAACTATAATGTCGTCCCAAAATACTGTTTAATGGAGCTTTTGATCTTTTTGTGGTTAACAGGATTGGAAAGGGGGCTAAAATTAGTTTAATTGATCATTTTGACTCTAAAATTTTCAATTGTGTTTTCATTGTATCACCTGTTACGGGTTTCTTTTTTTTGACAGAGACGATTATCAGACAGAAAAATTGATGTAGGGTTTTTTCTGTGATTGAGTGCCTCCTTGTGCTATTTGTGGAATAACCGCACGTCGCCAAACCTTCGCTTGAGCAGTTCTGTTTGTTTAATACTGATCTGTGCACCCACGGTAGCAGCTCCCGGAGTGTTGATGTTGCTGTCGTAACTATTTGTGACAAGGCTTCTTTTCAGGGTAGATGCACCTCTTATTTTTAGCTGTTTTTGCTGTGTTTTCCAGACTGAGCAGCTGTTTTGTAGCTCCTTGCACCCACATGGAGCTCGTTGGAGTTGCATGGCTGTGTCCTATGTAGGTTTTGACCTTGTTTTGTGTCCCCTCCTCATGCAGAGCATCAGGAGGAGCCCGATGGTGACGGTCACTTCTACTGCAATGTTCACTGGTCCCTTTAGGTATCCCAAACCCTGGAAGAAGCAGCATCGTTTGTGTCCTTAGCAAAACACGCTCCAAGAGGGTCTTGCAACCTGTATTTTTCTCCAGGATAAGTCCCCAGTTTTGCTAGGTGTAAATATAAATATACCCGCACATCCCAACCATAGGTGTTTTTAGCTGTAAGTAGTGCTTAACACAGCTGAGACATTTTAAACCATGGAAAATTATTTAATGTAACAAAGGAGAAGTGTTGGGAAGCTCCTGGTGTGAGGATGGGGTTGGAATAACTCCGTAGCTGTAACTTGTTGAGTTGCTCCATAGGAGGAAAGATCCTGCATTTGCAGACCAAATGCTGCATTTGGTCTAATGCAGCAAGTCGGTCTTTAGCTGTGTTGAGCAAACTTAATTAGTGCTGAAAAGCAGCTTGTTTTGCAAGGTGATCAGTTTTTAACCTCCGTAAATGACTTTCTGTGCGACCTAATAAATTAAATAAAATCTTTTTCGTGCAGGACGGTGGGGCTCATAAATACTGCAGGCTCTTAGTGGCGAGTTTCACTTGGTTACCTTTCCCGTTCCTGGTTTTAATAATCCTTGTAGGAGTGGGGAATTCAGTTACTTTTAATAACGTGATGAAGAAGCGAGGGCCACCTTGCCTGATGGCACTTGCTGTCCCTTTGGAAGCGGTGCCAGGACCTGGTAGAAGCTCCCTGCAAAACCTATGGATCTTCTGCAGGTCATTGGGATGGAGTTGGAGCAGCCCAGGGCTCTGCCTTTCCTGGAAGTCCTCAATTATCCAGGTTTTTGAGATTTCCATAGCAGCAGTGGCTCTTGTTGGGTAACGCTGTGGCAGTAGTGTTGAGTTATATTAAAAATCAAAATAGAAAGAAGCTACTTGAGGCTTTGAGGAATTTTTTGCCCCCTGCCAGCACTTTGCACCCCTAAGTCTGGTCCAACCTGTCCCATGGGATCCTGTGAGGGGAAAGAGGGGAGAAGGGATGGGGAATGTGCCAGGATCTGCCTCTTGAGGGTGTTTCATAGGAGCCCTGGAGCAATGAGGAGCAGACACAGGGATATTCGGATGCTGCTTTCAGGGACTGGGCATTTGATGCTGCTCAGAGATACTTTGACCTTCTAGTTTATTACGAGTCAGGAAAAAGTCAATATTTCTCAGGTCGGCAAGGTAGGAGGAATTTTAATGAGTTATCGAGTCAAACAGTTAATCCTCCAATAACAGATATTTTTTTCCGTTCAGATTTACAGTGATAAAAACAAAGGCTTAACTGGGACCAAGAAAAACTGAGGGTTTTGTTGCATGTAGAAATTTGTGCTTTTTTTTTTTTGTGCTTTAACCCCTTTGTCACTAGGAGGTGAGATGCAGCATCCACAGTGGTGCTGTCCACCTTGGTGTGAGTTGTTGGGCAAATAGAGGCCGTGTCTGTCAGCCAGTAATTTTGCATGATAAAAGGGGTCTGTAGAGTGAAATATCTATTTTTTTTTCCCTTCTCCATTATATGCAGTTGGCAGAGGGGCTGCTTTGGGTTACATCTGCTCAGATCTCCTGGGTTGAACAGCTCTAGTGCTTGGAAGATGCCCTGGGCATCGGTGGAGGACACGGTGGTGACATGGCCACCATGCAGGTTGTCCCATTGGGCTGGTGCACACCAAGGGGCACCAAGAGCCAAGGCTGTGGGTGCCAAGTGCTTGTTCTTGCTGTAATTGTGCCTCTTGCAGCATCCCCTTGTAATTCCCGGCTTTGTGTCCTCCAATTAACGTAGAACAACCTAATTTCCTGCAGCTCTGTTCAGTGAGCTTGATGCTAATTATAGCTCCGAGCTGCGGCTTGTTTGGAAGGGCCCTGTCCTGGATAAATTACAGTAATATTCTGTTGTAAACCTTGAAGTGGGGAAACTTAAAGCACAGAAAATATTGCAGCCCCAAGGCAACTTTCCTTGCGTTTTAATAACAAGAAATAGGTAGGACAGTGTGCAGGACGTGGCTGTTTGGAAGTCGGAAGGTGGTTTTTGTTGTGACCAAATTTGGAGGCAGGGATAGACAGGGATAATCTTCAGGAGGAGCCTTGTCCCATGGCACTGCCTTGAGCTCAGAGCTGCTTCTCTTGGGGTGTCTCTTTTCCAAAGCTCCTTGCAGGTTGGAGGCTAGAGGAATGCAGGATTTAAACTGCCTTTCTGGATGCACGTCCAGGTTTTGCACCCTGAGATACTCTGGATTTCCTTCTGGAGTCTAGTTTTACTGAGCACTGGAAGAGCAGCAGCTCCCATGCCCATCGCTCTTCAATCAAACCCTTGAAGTTGCTTCAAATGTCTAAATTGAAGCCTGTGATCCGGTGTGCAGCTCCCTCCATCCTGCCCTCCGGGACATCCTCAGCCTCCCCATCCCGGCCAGGCCAGCGCGCGCCGTGTTGGGCACCGACACGGTGTCCAGTTCTGGACCCACAGGACCGGAGGGATGTGGAGCTGCTGGAGAGAGGCCAGCGCAGGGCCACGAGGATCATCAGGGGCTGGAACATCTGGAGCATCTGGAACATCTGCCCTGTGAGGAGAGGCTGAGGGAGCTGGGCCTGTTTAGCCTGGAGAGGAAAAGGCTGAGAGGGACCTGGTCAGGGTCTATAGGGACCTCAAGGGAGGCAGTGAGGAGGATGAGGTTGGCCTCTTGTCGCTGGTGGCCACCAACAGAACTAGAGCAAATGGCCACAAACTTAAACACCAAAAGTTCCACAGGAACTTAAGGAAGAACTTCTTGACAGTGAGGGTGCCAGAGC